>RXON01001091.1:0-95962 GCA_009667805.1 Leptobrachium leishanense | reverse complement strand
AATAACCGTGACAGGGTTATTCAGAGAAAGGTGAAACTCAGGAGAATGACTGAAGAGAAAATTCTAGGTCAAAATAGCGGAGCCAGAAAAATTCTCCCATTTTTCTCACTTTCCAAATCAGCTATTTGGTCTAGAAGTTTCCATTCTCCAGTCATTCTCCTGCTTTTCACCGCCAAAAAAATCAGTAAACTTTTTCTGCGTGTCCAAAAATGTCTCCTCTTTTCATACAGACTGCCGCCCCAAGCAGTTGTTTATGGATAGATTAAAGGAAAAGCATTTACCGTCATTTGAAATGTCATTTTTTGGTTTTTACATATTTCTATACATCCTAGAAATCCACCACTTCACGGGCAGGTTATGGGGACCTCCTAGGCTCGTTATTTGAAAGAATTTTTCGTTTTTATTTTTAACCCTTATTTCATGGAAAACTCACTGTCTCTTTAAAAACGTTTTTTAAAACTTTTTGTCCTTGTTTCCTGTCCCCCAGGGCACTACCCAGACCCCCATACACCTTTTATGGCAAATATGTAGCATATATGCCCTCTTGGAGGGCACTCTAAAAAACCGAATTTTCAGCCCCATTGACTTGCATGGGGGTTCGGGTTCGGACCAGAACAAATGGGAAGTTCGGGCCCGAACCGAACTCGGGTGTTCGGCTCATCCCTACTCACCTATTATTCAACAATCTATGTGCAATTTTATGTTTCTAATATATTGTTATAATTGTATTTGTGTTTTTCGGAATATCCGTATAATAAAAATTAAATACTTTCAAATTCTAACCGATTTCCAGTTCTGAGAATGGAGCTTTTATGTTCATATTCTAATGAGGGTTTAATCCCATCTGGTTAGAACGCTCTCTAAACTGGTCACCATCTCTTAGGAGATAAGAAAGTTTACCTTTCTTCAATGCCCTGCATAGCATCTTACAGGATCCTTTCCAATGATTCCAAACATAGCCATGTTTAATGTAACTAAGAATTTATTTTCCTTTTGTAACTCCCATTCTCACCTTCTTTGGTCACCTCAGGCACTGGATCTTCCTACATTTAATTCACCTGAGAACAAAAAATAGAAAGTGACAATGATCTCCATGAGGCGACCTCCATCTATTATCCACTGACCTTTACATGAAAGCTGCCTAATGTCCGACCAGGATTCAGGTTGAGAGCATCCAAACCCCAAACAAGAAACCAAACCAGATTGGGGGATTGGGGGTAGACAAGGCAAAACCTCTTGCCATTGACTGTCACTTGCTGCTTTATAATCTCTCAGTACCCAGGCATTATCGCAGGCGCTCGGTTGTGATACATGTTTGCAGCCGTTTAGCACATTTGCAATGTGATCTCCACTGAATTCTGACAGAAACCATGCGAATACCTCCTGCAGAAAGTAATGCCGTCCCGCTGCGGTTAATTATTTTACAGGGTTGCCAGATACCCTGTGTTTTCCTGTGCACATATAATTCATGCTGAGGGGCTGTGCATGTAACATAAACCACTGCAGTATGTAGAATTCATATAGTACAGGTGACAAAGTGGCTCTCCGTCTGTGGTTTTCATTACCAGATTTTTGTGTTAACTTATGAATTATACAAATACATGTTGCTGGGCAGTACCTCACCTTGATCTCACTTTGCATGAATTAGTATTTCCAGGAAATCATGGCTGATCTGGCATACCTTACATTTTTGTTCCAATGTGCAGTTATGTCCACTTGCTCTAGGCTAGGGCTCTACTTCCAGCCAGGGGAAGACCTCTGTCATTCCATGAGTTACGCGCCCCACAGACCTAGGACAGGCTGCTTGGATGTAGTTGGAGGAATCGTCCTATTTTATTTGCTCGTATTTATTTATATTTAGGTGCTGGCGTTATTAGTTCTGCTTAAATATCTCCGTGCGGGGCCTGACACATTGCTTGTCAACCTCTACAAGAAATCTGCAGCTTGGGAGCTTCCGTGTGTTGGGTATGTTTGTCAAAATCGCAGTATTGGGAGCCGACCTGCTCTGTACATGTGAGATCTGGTGATGCTGTTGTCTCCCTCCCCTACTGTAAAGGGGGTTATTCACTAAATGACAATGATCACTCTTGTTGCAATCATCACAATTCTTGGAACTCGGGTGAATGTTGCATGTCCACAGAAGGAAACTCCAACACCTGCAGGCCAAGTTGATTCAAAGGTGAACGCTACAACAGTTATGCTTCCATTAAATGAGTATCTGTGGTTATTCCCCGTTCATTGTCCTGTCGTTCTTTGTAACACTTGGAAATATACTCTGGTGGTTTTTATGTGGCGATCTCAATGGACCTAGTAATTTTATAGACCATCATTCCACATAATTGTGCTTCATGTTAGTGTTCAAAGACCGACAGAACATCCCATCAACCAACAAAATATCTTGCGGAAAAAAGAGCCTCGAGGCTTTAAGTCAAGAAACCACGTCATAAAATAAACCTTTTATTGTGAAATAAAATCTGTACACAAACTTCTTTAAAATTATGAGAAATGTTAACGCTTTTAAATTTGTCTGTACCCTCAGTATTAAGATGGTGAATTTCTAAGTTGGTTGCAAGTTGATACAACTGTTATAAACCACTTATTCAAATCTATTATACCGTCTAGTTCAGTGTTTCCCAAACCTGTTCTCAGGACCCTCAACCAGGCCAGATATTGCAGATTCCTTTTGGGAATGCAGACTAAATCCTGCAATCACTGAGCAGCAAATCAGATCACCTGTGCTGTGCTTCGGATATCTGCAAACCTGGCTTGTCAGAGGGTGTTGAGGACAGCAGTGGCAGAACTACCGCTGGTGTGGAAGCACCGGGGCCTCAGCCTGGGGGGGGGCCCAGCCGCCGGCGAGAAGAGACCTCAAGATGGCCACTGGCGGGCCCCCTCTGAGCAGTCCTGACCGCCGACATGCCTCCTGAGGACTGGCGGGCCCTCTGACAACATCTTGAAGTCCCTGCTCGCCGGTGGGCCTACATGGGCCCAGCCTCCGGCGAGCAGGGACTTCAAGATGGCCGGCCCCCTCTGATAGAGGGCCTGCCAGTCAGAGGGGGCTCGCCGACGGTCAGGACTGCTCATGGTCGAGCTGGGCGTCAATTACATCCATGTGTGAGCTGGTGGCAATTACAGACAGGTCCAGAAATATTGGGACATCGACACAATTCTAACATCTTTGGCTCTATACACCACCACAATGGAGTTGGAATGAAACAAACACAATGTGCTTTAACTGCAGACTGTCAGCTTTAATTTGAGGGTATGTACATCCAACTCAGGTGAATGGTGTAGGACTTACAGCAGTTTGCAGATGTGCCTCCCACTTGTTAAGGGACCAAAAGTAATGGGACAATTGGCTTCTCAGCTGTTCCATGGCCAGGTGTGTGATATTCCCTCATTACCCCAATTACAATGTGCAGATAAAAGGCCCAGAGTTCATTTCAAGTGTGCTGTTTGCATTTGGAATCTGTTGCTGTCAACTCTCAAGATGAGATCCAAAGAGCTGTCACTATCAGTGAAGCAAGCCATCATTAGGCTGAAGAAACAAAACGATCCCATCAGAGAGATAGCAAGAACATTAGGCGTGGCCAAAACAACTGTTTGGAACATTCTCAAAAAGCAGGAACGCACCGGTGAGCTCAGCAACACCAAAAGACCCGGCAGACCACGGAAAACAACTGTGGATGACCGAAGAATTCTTTCCCTGGTGAAGAAAACACCCTTCACAACAGTTGGCCAGATCAAGAACACTCTCCAGGAGGTAGGTGTATGTGTGTCGAAGTCAACAATCAAGAGAAGACTTCGCCAGAGTGAATACAGAGGGTTAACCACAAGATGTAAACCATTGGTGAGCCTCAAACAGGCCAGATTAGAGTTTGCCAAACACCTAACAAAGCCTTCGTAGTTCTGGAACAAGATCCTATGGACAGATGAGACCAAGATCAACTTGTACCAGAGTGCTGGGAAGAGTATGGAGAAGGAACTGCTCATGATCCTAAGCATACTACCTCATCAGTGAAGCATGGTGGTGGTAGTGTCGTGGCGTGGGCATGTATGGCTGCCAATGGAACTGGTTCTCTTGTATTTATTGATGATGTGACAGCTGACAAAAGCAGCAGGATGAATTCTGAAGTGTTTCAGGCAATATTATCTGCTCACATTCCGCCAAATGCTGCAGAACTCATTGGATGGCGCTTCACAGTGCAGATGGACAATGACCCAAAGCATACTGAAAAAGCAACCAAAGAGTTTTTGAAGGGACAGAAGTGGAATGTTATGCAATGGCCAAGTCAATCACCTGACCTGAATCCCATTGAGCATGCATTTCACTTGCTGAAGACAAAACTGAAAGGAAAATGCCCCAAGAACAAGCAGGAACTGAAGACCGTTGCAGTAGAGGCCTGGCAGAGCATCACCAGGGATGAAACCCAGCGTCTGGGGATGTCTATGCGTTCCAGACTTCAGGCTGTGATTGACTGCAAAGGATTTGCAACCAAGTATTAAGAAGGGAAAGTTTGATTTAGGATTAGTATTCTGTCCCATTACCTTTTGGTCCCTTTGCAGATGTGCTCCCACTTGTTAAACTGCTGTAAATCCTACACCGTTCACCTGAGTTGGATGTACATACCCTCAAATTAAAGCACATTGTTTATTTCATTTCAACTCCATTGTGGTGGTGTATAGAACCAAAGATGTTAGAATTGTGTCGCTGTCCCAATATCTCTGGACCTGACTGTATTGTGTGAGCTGGGGCTCTAATAAATATACTCAAATATAGATTTTTTTTTTTTTTTTTTTTTTTTTTTGGGGCCCAAAAAAAAATCTTGCACCAGGGCCCTTTTGTTCCTTAGGTCTGCCACTGGAGGACAGGTTTGGGAAACACTGGTCTAGATTCTTTGCTGCAGGTTAATTATCCAGCTGTAATATAATTGGTTATAACTATACTTGCAGCAAGCAATTTTAAATTATTAATTTTAAAAATAATGAAAAGAACCAGTCTTGAGCTTGTTAAAAAACAATATAAAGGGATGTTCTTGAACCCAGGACATACTTAAACAAATCTCAATGTATCCTTCCTGGTAACATACTTTATAAAATATTATGGATTAAAAAGGATCAAAAACACGTTTTCGCCATTTGTTTTATCAGTTGGAATCCTTTAAAAAAAAAAAAAAAAAAAAGACAGTCCATGCAAAGTGCAATGACACTGAGCAGAGAGGAAGGAACGGAACTTCACTCAAATATAAGTATCCAGTGCTTTTTTTAAAAAAAAATTATAACACATGTCACACTGTTTTTATTTGTCAATAATTAAGCGTGAGAATTGTTAAGGTGCGCCCCGGATTAGTTTTTTCTTTTTTCCACTTGAGTGTTTTTTGAGGTTGTAAACACATAGGGCTCTATTACGATATTGGCATTAAAACGCAGGCGCAAAGGAGGAAAAACTACACCCGCAGTTTTCCTCCTTGCGCCCGCGTTTTAACGCCACAGCACAAACAATGATGCCTGCATTGTTTGCGAGTGTTTAAAATGCGGGATGCTCGCTGCAGCGCTGAGCGCATCCACTAGCTGGAGTCCATAGGACTCCATTGAGTTCTCCCCTGCCGGTCACATGACCAGCCGAATCTCGCCTCAGGGATACGCAGGGACTTTTTTCCCCAGTCAATCCCTGCTCCCGCCGGCCGGAGGAGGCTAACAGAGCCGCGATCCTCGCTGCAGGACAGAGGGTATGTGATTCCTTTTATTTTTAAGGCTGGTGTTATCGGATTCTACAGAAGCGGAATCCGTTAACCAGAGCCAGGTGTTAATCAGCGTTGGGACTTTGTAATCCAGCGCCGATTAACACTTTGCGCTCCCCATGTTAAGTATAGGGAGCGCAAAGTACAGTGACCTTGCGCAGAGGAACGCAAGGTACCAAATGCAAATGGTTTTTTTAACCTGTTTGCGTTTGGCTTGCAATATGCGGTAAATACCGCGGCAAACGTTAATGCTCACGCAAGGGAGCGTTAACGTTTGTGTCTAGAATGTAATGGGACCATATTCTGGCCTGCAGCACCTGCTTATATTGAGCATGTCCTCCCACATTTCACCTATTAAGACGAGCGCCACGCTCACACTATTGCCTCTATATAACTATACTTGAGGTAGTAAATATGTTACTGTAGACATTTGACAAATAGTTGCAAAAGACAAATACAATTTTTGAACACTTTTTATATTAAAGGACGGAGGTTTTTACATATATTTGAATTCATATGGGATAATCTCAGATTATTCTTGTCACTCTCGATACATTCGGAACTCTATTTCAATCACCAGATCAAGTTGAATGTTCTCGTAATTATATATTAATATTGAATGCAGGACATCAGTTTTCAAGCTGTTTAGAAAACAATTCATGGTTTGGTGAACACCCTGCATCAAAAGGACCATTACATCAAACCATCAATTGGTTTCTAGACAACTTGAAAACTGATGTCCTGCATTCAATAGAATTAGATTTTAGTTTTGGTTCAGATTCTGGAGAAGCTGGTGATCTCCACGGGGGGCATTAACATTCACACCCGAGACTGGACCTGTCAGGGGAACAGGAACATATTGTTCCGCACAAAAAGCCAATGCAATGAAAGCCTTTTGTAAAGCGGGTTCGGCTCTTGTTCAGCTCTGCCAGGTATATGCTATATTATGCAAATATTGCCCAGGGTGTAATGTGTATTATGTCATAGAGCTGACACCACGGGGGGGGGGGGGGTTCAGAATGGGGGACAAAGGGGCTTAGAGATTGTGAAAATCAATTCACATAAAAACACTGACAGGAGATAAGAGAACAGCTCACTTTAGTGATTTAGGGTGAGGATTAATTTATGAGACGTGATACTCCCAAATGCAAGTAACATAGTAATTAAGATTTTATACCAAACGAATAAACCGTGACTTCCAGGCAGCGTATCTCTGGTCTGAAAGGAACTTCCAAACCAACAGACATAAGAACATTTTAACAAAGACGTGACGCAAAGAAACAAGTGATGCAAAAAATATAGTTGATAGATACAATGTCTCCAGTGTGTGTGATACAGGTTTCCTATTGGCTCAGATTGGTGAATGAGATGTCACGTGTTTTCACTCTTTATGACACCTTGAATTTATTACTTAGTTTGTTTCTGTATTTATGTTGTGTTACTGCTTTTATTAATCCTCAGAGCTGTGGCATCCTGCTGCTTAAACAGTGCCAGTGTAAGGGCTCTGTATCATGTGATTATTAAATGCTTTAATTCACTATTAAATATACAAACATACTGAGTAATATTTTTGTGTCCTTTTTAGATTCCATGGAACATTGTATAATCCAGACTTTGTCACTACTAAGTTTTATTTTGCTCTTTATTCAAAATGCAGTGTGTCGCGTCAAATCTAGATCACACGAACAGGTCTAAAACCCCACGGCACAAATATTAGCCAACCTTCTCATATCATATCTTCAAACATACAATGTCAGTGATCAGTATGATCCGACAAAAGCATTATCAAAATTAAATTAAAATGTCACACAAACAAGATTCTTCCACAAAGGACTAACTAAGGCTCGGGTCAGACGAACGCATTTTTCGTGTTGTCCATGAAAAATTGCGTTCGAACAAATGGACGTATTTTTTCACGGACTACGCAATAGCGGTCATACGATGCGCATTTTCGTCTGTGATTTTGTACGGTTATCAATAAAACACTTTTTGCGTCTGGACGTTATGTCGGCCGGACATTAGCAGCGTCTGACGTCTCCTAATCACGCACACACGCCTCTAGCAGATGCAGCGCACTCTGTACGTCAGTACTAGCGGTTTGACGTTCTCGCAAAAAAATGCGTTTGCCACTTGCGTTGCGCGGCTGCACTTTTGTGCGGCCGTTCTTCGTATGCTGCCCGGCATTGGACGTAATTTGCTGCTAGCGTGGCCATGATTTAGTGCGGCTAAACGCATGTTAATACTGCGCTCGTCTGACCTTAGCCTTAACCAGAGTGGTTGTGAATTTACCAGAGCCACTACAGCCTATGGAGCTGTTAAGTTTACAACAGCTCTGGTTAAGTTAGCACCAACTTTGTAATACTGCCCTAAAAGTAATGTTTTTATTTTCTGCAAAGTTGCGACACAAAGTAACACGTGACACACTGCATTTTGAATAAAGAGCAAAATATAATACTCTCATTAGGGACAAAGTCTGGATTATACAAGGGTCCATGGAATCTAAAAGGACACAAAAATATTGCTCAGTATGTTTATATATTAAATTCTTTAATTCACTATTAAATAATCACACGATACACTGGCACTTTTTAAGCAGCAGGATGCCAGCTTGTGGGGTGGCACAGCCCTCTGAGGAGTAATATAAGCAGTAACACAACATAAATACAGAAACAAAAAACGAAGTAATAAATTCAAGGTGTCATAAAGAGTGAAAATACGTGACATCTCATTCACCAATCTCTGAGCCAATAGGAAACCTGGATCACACTGGAGACATTCATGGTTATTCAAAGAGATTTGAAAAGTCACCGCAAGTTCGGTGACTTTTCGTTCTCTTCAATTCGGTTCGTTTTGCTGATCCCATTTCAGTGACCCCCGCGGTGTATTCAGCAAGCACCACAGGGTTCCTGAATTGCAGGGAAAAGCTGCCGCAAACCCGACAAAAACTCCCCGCAAAACCCAGCGAATGCACGCCGAAAACCCTCAAACATCTGGATTAACCTGCTGAAAACCATACAAAAACCCGAACAGGAGCCGATCGCAGCCTTCGACACAGCAGAAGAGGCAGTGAATAAATTAGCAAAACAGTTTGTATGAATGTGTGAAAGTGAAACGCTGTTTGCAAAGAAACTACTGAGCGAAAATGTCTGAAATTTACATATGAGGTCCAGGGAATGATAATAAAGAGGGCTGTTAAAGAAAAAATAAGATTAAAAATAAAAAAATTCTGAAAAATGCTTAAAATATCCTAAAAAATCTATAAATAAAGACTCTTTACTGCAGAATTTTATAATGAACAGTTTATTAGATATTGAAATTAAAACGGGAATATTTTTAACATTGAAGCCTATGGGATTCTCCTGAATAAATTTTGTCAAATTAAACCACCGAATGGCAGGTCATTTCGGGAACCTTTCACTTCTGGTTTGTGTTCTCTGAATAGCCGAAGCAGTGCTTTTTTTATGGGGATTTCACTGCCCTCGAACAGCCACCGAACAGGCACCGTATGTGCAGGCAATTTGCCAGGATATGGCGAATTGCCTGGTCTCTGGATAGCCGAATAGCCAGGAAAGGTAACCGCTGATTTTCATCGTTTGGTTCCCTTTCTCAAGCAATTTGGAGCTCTTTGAATAACCCTGATTGTATCTACTAACTATATTGTATTTGCTCTTTATTTAATCGCACAATGTATCACTTGTTTCTTTGTGTCACGTCTTTGTTAAAATGTTCTTATTTTCTGCACTTTTGGGAAGCTACGCCTGTTGGTTTAGAAGTTTCTTTCAGACCAGAGAAACGTTGCCTGGAAGTCACTGGTTTTTATTTATTTTGGTATATAATCTTTCCAGGTCACGGCAAAATTCCATATCTGGGCATTGTACAGGGTGTCTGGGCATTGTACAGGGTGTCTGGGCATTGTACAGGGTGTCTGGGCATTGTACAGGGTGTCGGGGCATTGTACGGGTTCTGTGAGAATTGATGGAGTCTTTCTGTTGCACTCGGTGTCTGGGCATTGAACAAGGAGTCTAATAATTGCACGGGGCATCCTCTCATTGTTTGGGGTGTTGAGGCATGCTATGGGGTGCTTGAGCATAGCATGTGTGGGCAGTGAGTGGGGTGTCTGGGCACCCCTTCAATTACTGTGTTCATTGAATTTGGGAGTATCACTTCTCCTAAATTAATCTTCACCCTATATTGATTTATAAAGGATTTTACCAGGAAGAATACACTGAGATTTCTCTTGTTTTCAAGTATGTCCTGTATCACTAAGGTGAGTTTATGTTAATTGGATTTTCTAAACCCCTTTGTCCCCCACTCTGAGCCCCCCGTGGTGTCAACTCTGTGATATAATACACATTACACCCTGGGCAATATTTGCATATTTCTGGCAGATCTGAACAAGAGCCGAACTCGCTTTACAAAGGCTTTCATTGCATTGACTTTCTGTGTCACCTGCAACACAATATGTTCCTGTTTCCCTGACAGTTCCAGTCTTTTCTCCTGGGTGTGAAATGTTAATGCCCCCCGTGGACATCACCAGCTTCTCCAGAATCTGAACCAAAACCAGGAGGATCAGATTTACCAGCTGAAAACCTCACAATAAATCACATTACAGACATGTCCTGCAATAGCGCCGAGCCGGGAAAATGACATTTTATATTCAGACAATACAGAATCATCATTTATTTCAGCCCCACAAAGTGTTATCAGATTATTGTAACACTTTGCAGTGATTTAGGTAATAATATTAATGGTTTATTAATTACATTATAAGTTTAATTGTATGAAATCTCAGTCACTCGGCCCCCAGGCTTTGCTCATAAATTGTACCTAAATATTCACAAAGTGAAAGAGGCTTCCATTGGCTGTAGCTGTGCACCAATATATTCTAATCTGCCTTTTTGGGTTTATGTGTATTTTTTTTACAGCATTAATGGTGCTTAAAATGTAGTATGGAAAAAAATAGTATAAAAATACCATAACAAGGATGGTGAGGACATGATTTTTGATTTTAGGCCTTGGAGACTGCTCCCCATTTTCACACAGAATCTGGGGCATCAGGATGTCGTCATGGTTACAGCAAGTTACATTGTATAAACCTTTATTCCCTTTGGATAAACCTTTTCAAATTATTACAATCAGGAAAGTTTTCTAACCGTGTCTCTTAAAGAACAGGACTTTGGTGTTTGGGGGTTTTAGGGTTTGGGGACGCCCACCTTCTACATGCTGTAACACTCATAATTGGGTCAGATCTGCAGAGGATGAGCGTGAATACAAAAGTGTTATTGGGGGCTTCCCCTAAACACTGAACTCCACATTCCCCTGAATTGTAACCCATGTGGCCATAAACACAGTGGCCTGTTGGGGCCATCATTCAATGCTCTGGGACAGACTGGTTTATTTGGATTTCCTTTGAGCTAAATGGTTATATTTATTAAATTGTCTGTGCATCACTTGGTGACTGAGAAGGCCATTTATTGAAAGATTTAACCATTCTATACATTCTATAAGGAAACACAAGGTACCTTGGACCTTCCTTTGTTGTTTTTAACCTTTTGACTCAGATGATGAAAAGGCCATGACCTTAAATCTGCAACTCCCCCTTGTTATTCCAAAACCTCATTAGAACCAATGAGAGGAGCAATTAATTACCATCCAGCCAATAGGTAAGATCTTGGCCTGAATGTGGGAGGGGCTGCCCATCTTAAATGTCCATGGGACCTCCACTGACTCTCACACCTGGCTGTGCATTACTGGTGACATCTTGGACTCATCACAGTCTGCCATTTGGACTGATTTTTGTCTCGTGACCGAGGTGTCTGCTTGACTTTTACTTTTTCTCACAATATATTCTTTATGATGGACAAGGTAAGGAAACGCTGGGGTTTAATGTGTAATGTGCCGTCCATTTCTCCAGCTCTTTTAATGGGTTTTCACATTTCCATTCTGTGGCCAATGAAGACATACAGGGTTATTCAGAGCGGTGAAAACCAGGAGAATGACTGGAGAAGTGAAAATTCTAGGTCAAAATGGCCAAACCAGAAAAATTCTCCCCTTTATCTCACTTTCCAAATTGGCGATTTGGTCTAGATTGTTCATTCTCCTGGTTTTCACCTCTCTCTGAATAACCCTGTTAGAATATTGGTTCTGCACATAGTTTGTTTTGTCTTCCTGTAGGTTTAATGACTAAATACTAACTAGAAACAAGAACCAAACCTGTTTTACCAATGTCTTATGTGATTGCTACATTTTAACCCTTAATTTTTTGTATCGCAGGAAGCCATAAACTTGAAAGTTCAAACGATTGTGAGGGAGATCAGACGGCGCAGAGGAGCTCTAGGTCTGACACAGCAAGATGTTGGCGTGGGATTGGGGGCTCAGTTTGGTAAGTGAAGATATGATACTTGATGTAATGTTTCAGTCAGTATTTGCAGGCGCCCAGTGAACCCTCGCCAGCCCAGAACTGCCCGATTCTATAGCAAAACAAATACAATGGCCAAAAAGTCCCCTCCAATCTCACCGGCCTGATGTTTCACTATTTATTTTCTTATGTAATGTGCAGAAATAACGTTACAATAACAGGTTCCTCAAGCGGCAGAATATCATTTTGTAAATCTTGATTCTTACAGGAACCGAATTCAGCCAAACGACAATCTCCCGGCTCGAGGCCGGCCAACTATCCCTAAATAACATGTTGAAACTGATGCCGGAGATAATAAAGTTCTTGGAGCAACACAAGAAAACTGGAGGCATCAGGGAGGTAACAAGTTACAGCAAAACCAGACACATTCACCTCTCTAGGTTGATGTTTTAGTCAATATGTTCTCATTTGTTCATTTTATACTTTAAATATTAAGCCCAGCCTGAACAGACTCATTTACGGGAAGAGAAATGCAGATTCCTTCAAATAATCCATTTCCATAAGATACAGATCAGATCTTAACTAGAATAAACGTTATTAACTGAGTAACCGTGACACTGGATATAGTCTGTATTTAATCAGGGTCTGGATTTTCTTCCCTTTCCTCAGAGCGCACTGAACCCTCCAACTGTGAGGAAGAAGACCAGGACCGTCTTCCCGCCTGCGACTATACAGTTGCTGGAAGAGGAATACAGGCACTGCAAGCTGCCGAATAAGGAGGATTTGGACCGAATTGCAGGAATTGTTGGATTGGAGAAAAAAGTAAGTCCGCAACATTTTGCATTACCACCAGTAGAGAAACTCTATTCTGAGGTGCAGGATTTGAGTTTGCTGCTCGGCTATTCTGAGGTTTGCATGGCTGCAGGTCACCGCGGCAGAATCCACTGACATGTTACCATTGGTGAGGTTTAGGGTCATGTCTAGCGGTGTAACCCTGTTACTGCTTCCACTGATAAATAGTCTCAGTTTTCATTAATCCTGTAATTTTAATCCATGCTTTATTCACACAATCCTCGAGTGGGATACATTGACAGCTGTATTAGTTGTCAGAAATATGAATGCCATGATTCCATTGTGACTGATTCCACTTCTGGTTTATCCACAGGTCATCAAAGTTTGGTTCTGCAATAGAAAACAGAGAGAGAGAACAATGAATAAGACGGCTGCCGCTCTGCCACACAACGTCACAGCTTTATCGCACCCAGTAAACGTTGCTGCAGCACAAGCTCTGCCGTATCAGCCCCCTCAGATGGATCCTTCATTCATGGCGCCATCCCAAGGGCAGAACCTCTCTGCAGCTCCAGCTCCTCCAGCAGCATGGACTGGTGTGATGGACCTGGGGCTTCAGGGAAGTTCTGTGCAGGAGAACCAACCATATTGGAATGATCCATCTGCATGGACTGCTATGGCAAATTCCTACTACCCTACGTTTTACATGCCTGCTTCCCAATGACAACAAGGCATTCCAGGTCTGCTTGCTGAGCATGTCATTCCATCGTGATGTTTGTAAACCTTGTAAATAAAATTGTATAATATATATCATTTATTTTTGTGTGTATATACAAAGCAATAAATCCCCATGTATCAAACATCCCGCTGTTATGTCTTCTATTCTATATATAAAAAAAATCATGGTCATTACTCCCAATACAATCACTTCTGTATTTGTGTGAATTCTGGTTTTAAGTGAAAGTGATACTTCGTTGTTGAGGCACACGGACGCCTGCAGTTAGTAAATTGTCAGAACGTGTGACATTGTGTTAATGGGCTCGCTCCACGTTTAACCATTACTGTCTCGGCTGGAATAAAGCCTGAAATTAATAACGTCAGTGACGATAACATTGTGTTCTTTATAATGGAATATATAACTTCTAACATTCAGTGGAGCGCAATACGGGAGTGAATATAATCCAAGAAGCTATACCAGTCTCCTTGCTCCCCTTAGCGGCCACAACCTGTGACAAAGGGAAGAGTTGTGCTGCAGCATAACCCTATTACTGGGTCACTAGTGGGACGCTTACTTTTCCATATTCTGTTTATTGGTTCAGGCAGGTCAATAGATACAATACAAAAACTCCGTTACATGATCATGCATCATACCACACTGATACACACAAATCTGACAATTAGGCACAAGCCTAGGTAGCGATAGTTTGCACCTCACCTATCCAGGATCAGGAGTGTTGGAAATAGAAGATGGACACGCCGGTAACTGTTACTCATGTTTGACATTTGTGATAATACTTCTATAGGGGTTTGGTTTCTTCCAGGTATACTGTATGCCGGGACATTGACTTTTCATCCAAGTTATGAGCAACTAAACATAATTATATTATCGCAGCAAACCCCGAAATATAGAATAAATAAATACTGTGTCTGGGTGAGAAAGAAAAATCTGACAGGAAAGATTTATAGCGTATCCACTAAATAGTGAATTTTGTATATCCAGACTCGCATCCCTGGAGCCCTAACTGGCTCTGTCCTCTGCACCTTTTGGATTAGTTACAGAAATCCTTGGGGTACCCAAACCACCCAGATCAAATCCCTTGCTTCAAAGCCAAAATTCTATCTCGCCGCCATTCAGAAGATTAAACAGACAGGTATCCATCCCAAGTTCAAATCCGAGCTTCGTAAAACCAGAGTAAAATAATCACATGACACGTTTTTGAGAGCCCCTGTTGGCTCTATTCCATTGCTTATGGGTTACTTGTGTCGAATCCAACTACATCTCACCCTGATCAGAGGTAGACAGGAGCCTCCGACTTTAGAAGTAAAGGTTTCCTTTTTTTTTTAATTTTTTTTTTTTAAATCAACATACCGTCCGTGTTTAAAATGTCCTTTTAAAATGTACTGGAACACCTGTCGATCCCTATGGCGCTTCCACAGCAAATTTCTAGACACAGTACTCCTCTAAATACGTACGTAAATGTGTCCATGTATTGATTGGGCCTGTGTTACAGCTTGGATTCCTGTATCCCTTTTACTGTGAGTCGCTTTAGGGTTTGATTTTAATTGTTTTCATTCCTAATCTAGTTCCCATGCTTACATACACAATATATAATCCACTTCTATAGTATATAGAGATAAACATGTTTCCTATGTGCGCCCGTACTGACTTGCTTACCGGCGCCCGTCGCAGCGTTGACGGTCACACGTTTGTGCGTGCGCAACAAGCGTCCATTATCAAAGCCTCCCCGTCGATGCGCTAGGATACACGTTGACGGGGCTGCAAAGCATTGAGCGCACGGAGTACGCTCAGCGAGGTGGCCAGATGGGCGTCAAGTGGAAGGAACGTCCACTCTCACGGACGTTCCTTCCGCTCTCCAATGAAGCTCATCTGACCCCGGCCTTAATGGTCTTTACGTAAATGTTAAAAAGTCAGTTTTTCCATTTGAATCCTATGGGATTCATCTGTTTAAAACCGTTGAGCTGAAATACTGAAATTAGGGCACTGATGGAATTTTGGTGCAGTTCGGTGTTCTGTGAATAGAAGACACAATAGTCTTGTATGGGGCAATTTCGGTCTTGGCGAACTGCACCACATTTTGCTGTCAATTTGCTTTGCCGATAATAATTTATTGACTGCAGGTGCTATACAAATGATTATAATAAAACTGCATCTGAGAGGAAGGGTTTTATAACCAAATCAAATAACTTTGTTTGCAATGGTCGGATCTTCATGTCAGGGCGCTTGTAGGAGAAGTTATGGCCTTTGCCGTAAACCAGTTGATTCTGATAGCATTGATGCTGCGCTGCCCCAACACACACAGACCATTCAGTGACAGCATCGTACCACCAGCCTCTTCTGAACCAATTGGCGAGAATAATCAGTAGGGGTTATTCAGAGACTGCTGACATGGCACCAAACAAGGAATTTCCCCGTGCGGTGCCATTTCAGGGCCCTTTGGCTATTCAGACAGCAGACACCAAATTTTTGGCAAACTACCAGCAAGTACGGTGCCTGTTCGAAGGCAGTGAAATCCCCCATAGAGAAGCAATGGTTAATCTATTCAGGCACCGAACAGCAGTGAAGTTTCCAAAGTGCCTTGCTGTTTGGTGTTTTTTTTCGTCAGGTTTATTCAGGCGGACCCCATAGGGTTCAATGTTAAAAATATTCCAGTTTTTATACAATATCTGATAAACCGTTTATTCTTTCAATCTGCAGTAAAAAGTTTATTCATTTATAGATTATTTTTTTTAGGATCCTTTAGGCATTTTTCAGGATTTTTTTGGCAATTTTTTTTAAAAAATAAATAAATTTAAAAGCGTATTTTCTTTTTTCTGTAACATACCTTTCTATTATTCATAGGATGTTATGTGTAAATTCCATGCATCTTCGTTCAGTAGTTTTTTTGCAAACAGCATTTTAATTATTACACTTTCAATCGTATTTTTTTTTTTTTTTACCCCATTGGTCAGCTTGTCGGCTTTTGCCGGCGGCTGGTCTGCGCTGTGTTCGGCGGCTCGTTGGCCTCTCCCGATGTGTTTGTGGCAGGTTTACGGGTCCATTCCCTGCACTCCAGCTCTCCTGTAGTTAATGCTGAATTCACCGCAGGGTGGGTAAATTTGATTCATAAAGTGTGGGGAAGTGCGGTGAACAAGACAGCACCGAAATGTCAGTGACATTTCAGTGCTCTCTGAATAACCCCCATTGTCTTGGCCTTTGGTGGAAAACATCATGATGTGATGAGGTTTAAGGGAATCTCCTGTGAAATATAAAGTGGTTTTAGACTCAGTAAAGTGAATGAAAAGCAGACATATAATAACCTGGGATTCCATTAGGACAATAAAACGTCCAGAGTAGTGGAAGAATTAATCCAGCAATAGAAGCCGTATATGTGGGGGCATCTGCACCCCATTTTGCCCCTGCACAATAAACGTCTGTGTCACATCGTTAGAGGCGGCTCTATAATCAGGCATAATAGGTAGTCGCTTAAGGCCTGAATGAGACAGGAGCTTCCCTTGGTGTAATGTCAATGAGCTGCCGCTGTTCTTTCCACCATAGTTTCTGCCCTAATAACTTGCGTGGATTTCACCGAGGTTTCATTCAATGTTTTCCTGTGTCTTCTGTTCTCACCATAGTTTATACGATTCGGCCGTGGATTCCAGTGGTATCATCTCTGCTCTTCGACCGAGAAGCAAGTCAAATCCCGTTCAGCACATCCCTCCAATACAACTGTGGAGAAGCAAGTCTCGACTTTTACGAGAAACAGGATCAACCAAACCACCAGGTCGCTGCTCTACAATCATGGAAAGAAGACTTGATCTCACTCAGAAGACCTAACGATATGGATGCTCCTACCTCACAAAATACTTGTACGTCTCAGATTGTAAATTCTCCCTAAATCTGGTCATAACATCCTGTGTCTTATTCTAATGTATCAACACCTTGTACACTGATCTTGTAAAGCGCGGCGGAATATGTCGCTATATAAATTAAGGATAATAATAAAATACGGGTGGCGTATGGAGATCCCTACTTTAAACTTACTGACGTCTATTCCTGGTGTTACAGTGACACAACGGTACATTGAGAATAGCCGCAGTCTGTGCCTAATACTAGAATAAGGTTAACCTCCCTGGCGGTCTATTTATTCTGAAATTTATTGTCTAAAAGCAGTCAAATTTTTTTTTTTTGCCCCCCTAGCGGTGTTCCTGAGTGTGGCTCGGGGTTAAGTTCCTATGTTGGAAGCGGTAACCCCGAGCAACACTCGGGATGCCGCTGATACATCGCCTCTCCCAGCACTCCCTCGATGTCCCCGCAGTTTCCTCCGGCGACCGCGACCCTCATTACTTCCTGGTTTCCTCCTCGCGAGAAGGAATCCAAGAAGTATGAGGTCGTGATCGCCGGAGGAGACTGCAGAGATCATCGAGGGAGCGCAGTGAGAGGTGATGTATACATCCCGAGTGTGTCTCTGGGTTACCACTCTCAGCGGTGAAATTTAACCTCGAGACACACTCGGGAACACCGCCAGGGGGGTTAATATAGCTGTTCATAAATATTTGCAGTAACTTTCCTGTCAGATTTTCCTCCTTGACTTAGCCTCTAGTGCTGCATCCACTAACATGTCACGTGTTAAAAGGAAATAAATTTCAATAAATACAAAATAAATATTACATTTAAGTAAATAAGAATAAAATATTACATATTAAATCATTCCATCCTGACTCCATGTTAAAGCGGCCGCTATATGTTAAATCTGTCTGTAGGCAAGTTGTCGTCATGCTTCAAGCTCTGGAGCCCACAGGAGGGCCAACTAATCCAGTGGTTGAGTTGATCCAGGCCAGCTCTTAGTCTTGCTTTGCCCTTCCTGCATCCAATCCAGGATTTCCTTGCAGCCATTGTCCCAGAATCCTCCTGTCCTGCAGCTATTTAAGTGCATGACTCCCATATTTGGGTCTCCAGCCTGGTTCTGCTGTTAGTGTGCTCCAGCTTTGCCATAGGTTTTCTGTTTTTTATTTCTGGTTTTTCTTGCGCATTTTTTTAATTAATCTCGGTCTTGTTCTCTATTTTATTATTTCTCCAGGTGTCCTTGCCTTAACCCTTCCTCCTCTGAGTTTATTCTCCATATACTGACCTGGATCAATGATTTCTGCTTTTACCCCTCTGTTCCCATGTCTTGTCTCTGGATACTGAACTGGGTAATGTTTAGTGATCCTGCTTCTTGTCGTGGCTCTATTGTGCTCGAGTTCTTTCCTCTTCTAATGGATCTGGCCATTCTAAGGACCAGCATGTTAGATCAGGGTCTTTCTGTGTGTTGGGTCACCCCTCAAACCTTGACACTATGATAGGGTTGTGCAGTGCTATTATTCCGGTTGTGTCCGGCGTCTCTGCCTGGCTGCGCAGTGTCTTCATCTACAAACTCTGCATTCAGCCAGTGGTCTCCTCCTTGGGCTTTTAACCCTATGTGTCCAATCCTTCATTTGTGCTGGGTGCCATCCTGACAAATGTGTTCCTTGCTTTAGATTTTTACACTATTTTTAGATGTTTGTTCATGGTCAGGTTATGTAATGGGTCCCCCCCCCCCCCAAAGCCATCACTCCTAAATAAATCGTGATTGCCATACATTGTGCTCGGATCGCCTCGCTGTGTCAGGTTTGTCTCTGCAGCTTTACCTGTCCATGTGTACTTTATGCAGCGGTTTCAGTATGTCTTTAATTACGTGCAACCTAAAATCTGAATTCATTTTAATTAGCGCTATGGTTGTGGATATGTGTGCCTGGGCACAACCCAATGTTTGCGGTCCTTCCCATTTGACAATGCTTATCTGGTTCTGGACGTGTAACCTAAACTGTTATTTCTAATAAAAGTGGTAACATTTTCAATTTAATGTATGTCGTTCATGGCTGAGAAAGCTCCTGACCGCCTTGGCTGAAAAATGAGCAGATTGGTCATTTTACTGCAATGGCTTCAAACCCTGGTCATTAAAATCTGGTTTGGTAGAGAAACGTATGGGTTAATTGTTTGTAATGCCGACTGCATCCTGCGATCCCTTAGCAACAAATCCGATCCCCCTCTCCTGTACTTCAGATATCTGGCAATCCTGGCCTGTTGGCATATACCATAGGACAGAGGTTGGGAACCATGTTAACCCCCTTCATCCGTAGCCATGTTTAGTAATTGAATACAGCAATTTTTCTGCTTTACCAAATAAAATGCATTGAGTGCAATTATGCCACATTCTTCCCCACAGGAAGCAAGGAGACATGACCTCAGCATTGCAGAGGTTAAAATCCCTGCAGTATATTCCCCAGTGTTAACTGTGCCTGGAAACTGAGGAATAGCTGCAGGATAATGGAGCCACTGCTCAGTGTTAGCAGTAACTTCTGCCGATTGTTGGTTCTTTTGGCTCACTGATAACTGTAGCTGCAAGAACAGATTTTGCAGTTTCAGCAACTACGGTGAACTGTACCTACACATACGCTACTTAGTGAATAAACCCCTTATGTTGGAATTTGCAAATGTGCTATTAGCCTGCAAACCTGTTCATACACAACGCTGAGCACCTGTGATAATGCCTGGGCATAAAAACATATTATAAAAGGTAGTTTTGCCTCATAACATTCACCTTTTCCTGCACACCCCATTCCAGTTTGGTATATTTTGTATAAATCCACCCTAAAATAAGTCCTACCTGACACGTCTAGCTGGCCAAATATCCTTATTACAAATCCTTCTCAAAGATGTGGCCATATGAGGTGCGACAAAACCCCTCAGATATTTGGCAGGATCCCCTCAGGGCAATAACCAGTACAATGTCCACCTCCAATATGGCCGACATGAAGGGATTCTAATAAATGAACCTCCACATACACAATCCTTCTAGAAATTAACCAAGAATTGCTACTAGAGAAGTTCTTTACAGGCTCCCTGTTCCATCAGTTCTTTCTAAACTATTTGTTTGGCATCTCTGCTATTCACAAACACTGGATGAATTACATGGAATATTTTGCTGAATGTTTAATCTGGCTATGTGACGGAGGGCTGCTGTATTTTGCAGGACATATTTTAATCATGCTGACGGGCAGTGCATGAATGCCAGACGTTGCAGGTAAAAAATCAAATGGGAATCCCAGGTGAGCTGCCTTCATGAATTCCTCCAGCACATGAATTATACATGTTACGGGGCTGATCAGTTCTCCCTCAACCTGAATTGGCAAGATGTCCTGGAAAACATGTCTCCTGTGGCAGCACAAGGAACTAAAGCCGTTTTTTTTTTTTTTTTTTTTTTTTAAAAATCTGTTAATGATTTAACCCCTTAGTGACCGGGCGGTTTTTACACAAATCCGTCCGTTCGTGACCGCAGCTGTTTTTACGTTTCTGCGCTCTTAGTGTTTACGTCAAATTTTCCTCTTACTCGTTTATGTAACCCACACATATTTTACACTGTTTTTCTTGTCACTAAATGGACTTTATAAAGATACCATTTTTTTCATCATTTCATATAATTTACTATAAAAAATATGTGAAATATGACACAAAAATTGAAAAACACCACTTTTTCGAACTTTGACCCCCAAAATTTCTTATGTATCAACAACCGTCAAAAATTTTTTATTCCTTAGTAGTTTCTAAATTTAGTACTGAGTTTAGCAATACCCAATGTTTACATATTCCTCGCTTTTTCCTTATTTTATGCAACAATAAGTGCAAGTAGCACTTTGCCATTTCCAAAGAGTTTATTTTCAAAACTAGTGATAGTGACATTGTAACACTATCTGTCACTAATTCCTGAATAACCCTCCACATATACATATTTTTTTAAAGTACACAAATCAAGGTATTAAACTTGGGGTATTTTGACTCTTTCCATGCAAACCATTTTACCACAAATCTATGCCAAAGTTTGGAAAAAAAAAAAATTTTGGTGATTTTTTTTTTTTGAACATAATTTAAGAATACATGTACTGTGAACTTTAAGGTTTACTGCCAAAAAGCACCCCAAAATATGTTCAGCAACATCTTCTGAGTAAATTGATACCACCCAAGTATAGGTATGTCGGGTCATTTGGGGGCTAAAAGGCCTTATTTGGGGGGTGCACATTTCAGTTTTCCAACTTGGAATTTTCACATTTCGTCATCATGCACCCATGTCCTATTTGGGACATTTTTGAAGCCGGCCAAAGTAATTTACCCCCATCAAACCATATATTTTTAGAAAGGGCACACCCTAGGGTGCTTCAAAGAGTTGTATTTTAACACTTTCCATGCACTAGCTCTTTGTCAATCTTTCAGGTAGTCACTTTTTGTGTTATTTTTTCACACACATTGTACTTTAGGCATGAATTGTCAAATCCAGTTATGGGTTACTGCCAAAAAACACCCCAAAATATGTTCAGCAACATCTTCTGAGTAAATTGATACCACCCATATATAGATTTGTTCTGTTGTTTTTGGGGTGCTACGCCAATCTTTGACATGTGCTTGTCAATTTTCTAATTTGACATACAGTATCTTCTTTGCTTATCTTCTTTTTAGGGGCCTTTTTACATACCCCAGTTTTATGAACGTGCATATATTTGGTAAGCTAACACCCCAAAGTATTGTAAATGGAGTGTTTTTATGCTATGGATGCATCCGTTTGCTCCAAACAAATTAGATACTGTTTGGTGGTCATTTTTCATTTTCACACCCACATCAGTTTTGGACTGTGATTTAGGAGACACTGTTGTTTTTTACTGCATGAAAACTCTCCAGGTTGTTTTCTGCAAGGTCTCCTGAGTACACCCATGCCCCCCATGCATAGGTTTGCCAGGATTTTGGGAAGGTTCAAATACAATTTTTATGACTTTGTCATTGGAGTTGAAATTGAGATTATTTCTTCAGCTAGGCCTAGCTTTGGTTTTGGGTCTACCGCATACCCCAGTTTGAATTATTGCCAGAAAATTGTTTATTTGTTATGTTGACACCCCAAGGTATTGCATATGGAGTGCTTTGATGCCATGGATGCAACGGTTTTAGCCCAAAACATTTGGCAACAAGGTGTGTGGCGGTAATTTTTCAAATTTCAGATTTTTACGCCCACAGTAGTTTTGGACTGTGATTTAGGCTAGGGTCAGACGAGCGTAGTGTTCACGTCCGTGATCGCGCCTAAAAGTACGTCCGTGATAGCATGACATAAAGTCCAATGGAGCCCGACACACGAAGTACGTCCGCACTGAACTGCGGACGCACAACGGCCGCGGCCCACGGACGCAAGGCAGGCAAGAACGTAGAACCGCTAGAACGGCCGCACAAAGTGCGCTGCGTCCGCAACGTCTGCATAGCTTTGTGTGTGAGTGATGGAACGTGGTCAGACGGACTGCATTTATACGTCCTGCATTTTTCACGGACAAAATGGTTTTGCAATTGAATTTATTGTCCCTCCTACATCTGTCAAAAAATAAATGTCAGTGAAAAAACGGACTGTGTGACCACTACTGCGTCTTCCGTACTGACGATGTCCGTACTGCACGGACGTACAGTCCGTAGAAATCACGCTCGTCTGACCCTAGCCTTAGCAGACACTGTTGTTTGTTACTGCATGAAAACTCTCCAGGTTGTTTTCTGCAAGATCTCCTGAGTACACCCATGCCCCCCATGCATAGGTGTGCAAAGATTTTGGCAAAATACAGCACCAATTGTAGAACATAAAAATGTACGAATAAAATGTAAAAGTCTGGTGCCTGTCAAACTGGGGATGCTCTCTAGGGGAGCACAGGCTGTTGTCACTGAAGTGCATGAAACGCAAAATGTTTTCATACCTTCTACGTGACATTGATTGGAGGTAAATGGGGGTAGAGCAGATGGGGCTACTGCTCCAGCAGGAGCGAATTGAGGGCTTCTTTATGATGCCCTCAGCATAGTAAGTGCCCAGAATTTCAGAAATTCTGGCACATCTAGCGGGGTCCATTGCTGCCTTGCCAAGTAGGAGTCTGGCTTCGCAGCACAATGCTGATGGGCATACAGATTTGATTGGGCCACGATGTGGCCCAACAAATCATCCCCCATAAACACCTGCAAAAACTGTGTGGCGGTAAATCCTGCAACATCAATATTGATGCCAGGATTTGCCGTGAAAGGAGGGATATCTGGCCTCTGGCGATGAGGCACTACCCACTCCTCAGCTGGAGCTGTGCGTCTCCTGCTGGCAGGTGGTGACCCAGGATCTGCATCAGAAACATCACTAGATACATCAGCCAGCATAGATAATGTATCTAGCGACGCCTCTGAGCAGTTAGCGGGGTCGAAATGAGGGTCTGAGTCTGACGCAGATGCCTCAGATTCTGACGCCAGGATGGCATATGCCTCCTCGGCGCTGTACACCCTCTCAGACATTATATATAATAGATTATAAAATTTTATAATTATTATATATATATAAGCGGATTGTTGGTTCTTAGAAGAACCGTTGGGTTTCACAAGAAAATACAAATAAACACCTAAATCTCTCTAAATCCCTCTAAACCTGCCTCAATTCTTCTAAATCTCCCTAAAATCTCTCTAAATCTGCCTCAATTTTTCTAATCTCACTAAATCTCACTAAAATCTCTAACCTGTCAAATCTGATCTCTCTCTCTCGCTCACCAAAACACAAGTGAGGAGAGGGAGGGAGAATCACAGAGGTCAGAGCCAATATTTACAAAATATTGGCCTGACCTGACAAATTAGAAATTTTATTTAGATTTTTTCTAACTTCTGATTGGATGTTGCTAGCCTGCCTCTCTGATGAGGCAGGCTAGGAACATCCCACTCAGCCCCAAGATGACCCTGCCCTTAGAACCCTACCCCTACCCCTACCCCTAACCCTACCCCTAACCCTAACCCTACCCCTAACCCTACCCCTACCCCTAACCCTACCCCTACCCCTAACCCTACCCCTACCCCTACCCCTACCCCTACCCCTAACCCTAACCCTGTCAGTTTATTTTATTTATTTTTCTTTTTTTACACTTTTTACACTTTTTTTACTTTTTTTTTACACTTTTTTTTTCACTTTTTTTTACTCTGCTGGGTGCCTTGATCCCTCGAGGCACCCAGCAGAGCACCTGATCACTGAAGTGATCGATTTTGTACTGAGTGCCACGATACCTCGTGGCACTCAGTACTTCCTGCCGCTACCGGAAGTGATCGCTCGGGGGAGCGATCACGGACGGACCGGCGGCAGGTAAGTATATTACAAGGATGCCTCGATGTCGAGGCATCCTTGTAATATGCTCAGAGCAGCTGGAAGCGATCCGATCGCTTCCAGCGCTCTGTAGAAGTGCCGGGCACCTCTCCGGTGCAACCGGATGTAGATCGCTCCCGGGGAGCGATCACATGGTGCCCGGCACTTCTAACGGCCATTGCACGGATGCCTGGACTCCCAGGCATCCTGCAATGGCGTTTGAGCTGCTGGAAGCGATCCGATCGCTTCCAGCAGCTCAAAAACGGCAGGACGTACCATGTACGTCAGCGGGTCTAAGAGAGACCCGCTGCAATGACGTACATGGTACGTCCTCGGTCCTTAAGGGGTTAATATTTGGGTTGTGTGTCGCTATATATAGTATAAAACCAATGTCTCTGCTTCTCCCCTGTTTTCTGTTCACTTTCTAAAACCTAGGACTGGGGTTTCCAGACACACCTTGTCTGATCCTTTTTCCCCATTCTGTGCGTTGAGCCTTTTTGTGCAGAGCTCTCCTGGCCCTGGGCGAGTTCTTGGTTAAATCTAGCTCAGGCTGTAGCAGAGACTGGTTACAAGGCCCAGGCGTTCTGTTTCACACAATATAATGGGAATAAGCACAAAAAGCATTTTTTTTCTTTGTATATAGATAACAGGCTTTCCTTTTGGCAGCTTCCTCAGGTCTAACGCTGTATAATGCCATGATTGGCCTCATAAGAAATGTCCCCCAAAAACCGTATTGGGAAACGAGCATTGTCTTTGGCCCGACAAAACCAGGAATCCACTTTACAAAGCGATAGGGGGCCAAGAATATCCTTCCAACTTATCCTCCGATTGCAGGTCTTTGCAAAAAGATTGAGGTTTTTCAGATTGGAGCGTTTTTAAGTCACAAAAGGGTTTTGGAGGGTGAGACGTAACCCTTTATTCCATAATCAGATTGCTACTTTAAAATGATCCCTGTCAATGGCCGCTTATCGCTTGTGCTCATCCTTTTCTCCCTCTAAGGCTAACATCAGATGAGCGCATACTGTGCGTCCGTGCACAAAAGACGTACTTTCTGACTGACAAGGTGGTGGTCAGTTTTTTTTTGTTTTTTTGACCGCTATAGAAGGGAAATGAGAACATTTTGTCTGTCAAAATGCAGTCCATCTGACTTCGTTCCATCACTCACACAAAGCTATGCGGACGTGGCGCACTCCATGTCCATTCTAGCGGATTTACGTTCTCGCCTAACTTGCGTCCCTTGTGCGTCCGCAGTTCGGTGCTGATCATAATTGTATGCTATAACATTTAAACTGCGGCAACATGGACGTGCACTCGTGTGACATGGGCCTAATCTGCTTTAGTCATGTGGGGCAAATTGTAAATTCTGACTTCTGGTGCAGTGTATGTGTATACAAAGTACACAGAAGAAAATGCTCATATTTCTCAGTGTCGCTACTTTATTTCAAAGGGCTTGTGTACATTTCCGTCCTGACCAGTTTTGCTTTACTTTAGGAGAGTCTTTTTAATCTTTTATATGGATGCTTTTTTTTCCCTCAGTTCTATGCCTGAAATAACGAGCGAGCCTCTACGTGCACTGGTGTATTTTGGCCTAGGCCAACTAGGCCCAGGCCTAGGGCGGCACTTTCCAGGGGGCAGCGACCCGCACTGGGTGGCCCCACCCCAAAAAAATAAAAAATAAATTTTTTACTTTTGCAAACTATTTTACCAGGAAGGATACATTGAGATTTCACTAATTTACACTTTCAATTTCACTTTCCAGGGGACAGCAAAAAACCTCACCACTAAATGGGTTACTCACAGAGCACCGAAATGACGCCAACTTTTTGGTGTTCTGTAGTTCCCTGCATTTAGGAGAATAAAATTTCCCCACCCTGCAGTGAATTCACCATTCACCACATGTGCATGGAGTCGGCCGCTGAATGCTGCCACCGCAAACCCGTGGCCTGCTGTTTTCAAAAGAACTACTGAATGAAAATGTCTGGAATTTACATATAAGATCCTATGATTGATAATTTCTGTTATAGAAAAAAGAAACTGCTATTAAAAAAAAGGGGGGAATTTTGCCCAAAACTGAAATTACTAAAAGGTACAAAAAAAAAAATCAATGTAAAGACTTTTTACTGCAGATTAAAATAATAAATGATTTACTAGATATTGCATAAGAACGGGAATATTTTTAACATTGAAACCTAATGGGTTCGCCTGAATAAACCTGCTGATTGAAACCACCGAACATCAAGGCATTTCACTGCCATTTCTGAGTCTCAGTACCACATGACTGGCTGAACCACGTGAAACGCACACACGCAGCTGCCCGCCCTTTCGTTAACACAGACTCTGTTCTGGACTGAACACCCACCGGGAAGGGAATCAAAGCTACAGTGTACCCTCTGACAGTGGCACCCCACTGCTGACAAGATGGCTCCACAGCATAATTGCTGTGTGCTCATATACACTCGGTTTGCTGGGAATTTTACTGCAGTGGATTCTGATGCACTCATACACACCGCACATTGCATTGCTGGGAGTTTAATTGCTGTGGATTCTGTGATACACACTGCATATTACTGAGTTTTATTGCCCTGGAGCTCTGGGATACGCTCATACACACTGCACATTACTGTGTTTTATTGCTGTGCAGCTCTGATATGCTCATACACAGTGCCCATTTCTGTGGGTTTTATTGCTGTGCAGCTCTGTGATATGCTCATATGCAGTGCACATTTCTGTGGATTTTATTGTTCAACCAATTAGAGCGGCTGTGATCCCGTTTACTTGATATGCGTGGCTGTTCTTCGTAAAAATGCTTGAATTTAAACATTTCATAATTTTCTTTATCTCAATAGATACATTTGAAATGGTATACAAAATATACAAGTAGGCACTTGGTATCCACTTTTAATATAGAGGAAAAGGTGGAGCTTAAAGAGGAAGGGTGGGGATTAACCAGGAAGAGGTGTGCCCTTGACAGGAAGGGGTGCGTCAAATTTAAATTGGGGGTGCACGAGTTTAGTCAGGCCTAGGGCAGCACAAAACTTAAATACACCACTGCCTACGTGACAAATCCAGCATAAAGAGATGTTTTTTTTTTTTTTTAAAAGCTTAACACATCCACCTCGAAAGCCCTGGTCCATCCCAAAAGTGTCTGACGGCCACCTGGCTGTAAAGAGTTTTAGGAAATCATTAACCCTAACACATCCATGGCTATTTAAAATGTGGGTATGAGACCCATGCTTAATCCAGGATTGTGCCCACACTTGTACTTATTTTCCAACCTGTATTGTTTCTACAACCCACGTTCAACCTTTCACGTGTCCTTACATCACTCAGACGCTGATGTGAAAAAGCCAAACACTCTTGTACCCTTTTCCAGTTATACTCCATAATGTCAGATTTCTCCCTGGATCAACAAGCAATGCATTGTTATCCCAAATATCCGTGTGTATCATGTTACTGGGAAAGTATCCATACCTTCTTTATAAAGGAATAAAATTTGCTTTCCATGTTTGATCTAGTTTATCTTAATGTAGCAACTGTCTAGAAGTTGACAGAATTGACTTTCCTTCCATCTCAGTGGGTGTCCTTTGTAACATCCTGTTAATGATTAGGTCAGAGTTCTGTAAGCCCCTCAATCCACCTGCCGGGTATATTCTTACAGTCCACTTTTATCAAAACCTGGTATCAGTGTGTCCTGAGAAAATGACACGTCCCTTTTTTTATGGAAAATAGAACAAATCCGGGCGCACCTTAACAATTCTGACACTGTCAAAGTCTTACCAGCATATATATAATGCAATGACACTGTATCTCACTGTGAATTATTGACAAATACATCATAACACACCACACTTTTGTAATGGGGGGGAGCACATAGGATACTTTTACGTGAGTGATCCGTTCCTCTCAGCTCAGGGTCCTGCGGTATGGTCATCGTGCATGCTGCCCAGGGAAGGGGGGCTTACAGCCCAGCGTGGTGGAGATTAAAGTAAAGCAGAAATTTTAAATTTATTAAAAATAACTTCTAAAAAAAAGTCTTGCGCTGGTGCTGGGTGGAGTAATGGTAACATCACTGCTTTGCATGCAGAGAGCCTGTGGAGACATGGGTTTGATCCCAGCAAGAGCACCTCTCCAGTAAGTGTCCCTGGGCATGACAACAGTACGTATTCGCCACCCAGGACTACTTGAAAATGAGAAATGTCAATGTATCCTTCCTGGTCAGCGGCATGCAGGAGGGGGCGGCAGTGGCCCCAGGCATCCACTTCAGGGGGCATCAAAGCGCCCCCCCTCCCCCCAAGTGGCTGTCAGCATGAATATCTGCCGGTCACCTGGGGTTCTATACACCAGCAACTGGCTGGTGTATAGAACCCCAAGCGAGCGGCAGATATTAATGCAGACGGCTGCTCGGAGGGAAGAGCACCTGGCAATATCTTGTCTGGAGCAGACCAGACAGGAGGGGAGAGCTGGGGGCTATATGTATATGGGTACCCTGGGCCCATGGTATGGAAAGGGTTCGCAGGTCTTTTCTCATGTCTTACAACTAGATCTTGTACTTGCTTTTGGGGGGGGGGCATGCAATCAAGATTGGCCCCAGGCATTAAAAGCCCTCTGCACGCCACGGTTCCTGGTAAAATTCTTCCATTTAATATAATTCTATAGATTTTTTTTTTTAAAAGATCACAAATGCGCTTTTGCCATAGGCTTCATCAGTTGGAATCGTTTTGGGGGGGGGGGGGAAATAAAGCAGGTCATGCAGAGTCCAAGGACTTTTATAGTTTTCAGGGATCTATTGCTATATACAAGTACAGTGTGAATTTATGAAATGCACTCGCACACCCTGAATATGTGAAGGAGCCCCTAAACCTGCATCCATTCGTCATGTGGGCAGCACTCCTGTTTAGTAAAGGCTAACGGACATGTGTTTCTCAAATAAAAAAATCGGAGCGCCCCTGCTCGTACAATGATGGGAATGTGGTTCACAAACCTGGCCGGAAACGGCTTAAGCCTGACCCAGCGCTACTGTGACAGGTAACCTAATCTTTCTATAACCGAATTTCTTTTTGATTAAATCACACAACCAAGTAGAGGTAACCCTAAACGTGAGGTTTTGGTCCACTTTAAGCTCATGTCTTTGTTGGATTTATTTTTGCATATTAAGCATGTATTTTAAAGACACCACTCTGTATATGCAGTGTAGTACACAGGTTTTTTGGTCTTGGAGCCCACTTACTGACATGTTATCATGGAACCAGATTCTTTGGTTGTTTTCCCTCCATGCTCTTGCTTGGTGTGGATTAATCCTTTCTGACTCGCATAGATTAGCCTAGTTTCATTCTTCTGTTGGCAAAGCTTCCCTTCATTCTAACCATAGAAGCATGTGATCAGCATCATGATCATACTGGGCAATGACATTCGGTTTATTGTCCATCTTCCTCTTACTGAAGCACTTTCTACCCACAAGACACTTTATTTGTTACTGTCTCAAAGTGAATAAAATATAAATTTCTTTCAAGAGGTTGAGTTAAGCTATCCGACTTCAATCATATCCTGCAAGTGACATTTACTTCTTGCATATGACCCTGGGGTTCCAGAACAGTTAACCAGAATCTAGACATGTTACTCTAAATATCCTGTCAAATGAAAGCTCTGGCTACAAAACCAGACAAATTTTATTCAAAAAAAAAGGTTGTAACAATTGCTAAAAAAACACAAACCCCTGCTTCTGCAACTCTTCAGTGTAAAATGCAATGGCTGTGGATAGTTAATTGGCCCCTGGATGTCTTGGCAAAGGGCATCTGGATAGTAGTGAAAATGATCAGCATGGCTGGGTATGGCAGAGCTGGACCTGCAGCAAGAATCTCAATGTAATTCACTGTGATGGATCCATCAGAAAGGAGCCTGGAGGGAGATGCAACTGCAGCCATGTAATGAATGTTGGCAATGTCCACCTCCCATGGTGGAGCTGGGGGGTCCAGGAAGGATGTTTGGAGGGGTACAGCGTTGTAATTCACCATTAAATTTGCTGTAGGAGCAGGGAATATGGTAACGCTTAGCAGCCATGGGTGCCATGTTTCCTAGATGGCTTGGCTCCCACTGACATTGCATAAAATTTTTCTGTTGCCTACTGTCTAATTAAACATGGTCGACCCGTGGATAAACCAGAGCAATCTATGCTGATGTAAAGGGGTTTGGTGGAGGCGCTCGTATCTAGACGTTAGTATTAAGTAGTTGCTGTCAACTGGGGGATGGCACAGGCTCTCGAGAGGTTGTGCAGATAGAATCGGGGAAAAAAACAGTGGAATTCCTAGTGGCGCAGTAATTAGATGTACGTTTGTGGTATAGCTCAGATATTATCAAGGCTAATTGCGTGCACCATAGGTACAAGGTGCAGATGCAAACCAGAGGATATAAAGTGCTAGTGCAATATCCTGAGTGTGCAAATAGGTTGCAATACAGTTAAAGTGCAAGTGCAACAATACAGATGGGAGACAATATAGCAAGGCTATTGGATACAAGGGGATAATGGCTGAAGTCCAGAATAATTAGGACTGTCTGCCGATGAAAGTCATAAAGGTCTTTATTGATGGTTAGTCCGGTTCCTAAGTGGATGGGTGATGCATCAAATGTGCTCAAGAATATTGTCAATATTACCCTTTCCCAAAATATGAGTCTGTTGGTAGTGTCCGTTCTCCTAGTAGTCTTGATGGGCTCCACAATAGGATATAATGAGAGATAGATAATAGTGTGATACCGTTTATAAGTAAAGTGCAATAGACTAGAAAAATGCACACTTACAAGATCCAGAGCCTTTTGAATCCAGGCTCTGGAGTGGAGCGCCTTGTGCCTAAAATTAGGGTGGTCACTGCCCTTCTTTACACTGTCTTATTCGACCTCAGATGGGGGGGACATAAGAGCAGAGGAGAGACAGCGCTCTCATAGCATGACATCAGCCTTAAAATCGTGTGTTGAGAGAGGTAAGAGTCACACTCACCGATTCAGGAGCCTTAATGGTCCAGGCTCAACTGTTACGCATGTGGTGCTCCTTAGCGGTTCAGGAGCTCACCACTTTGGCTGCTTGCTCTGCGTCCAGGTTGTTGGGGTATCTGTGGTACTGATAATAGTCTTACCAAGATAAAAAGCTGGTAAAGGTGTGAAATGAGCTCAATTACTCTCTTAAGTGCAAAATTACAAAGTGCAGAGTATGCTGAAAAGTAAAAAATATATGGGGGGGTTGAGACGCGTTTCGGTGCATGTGAAAGTGGGGGGATCTGAAGCCTTCCCGGGGTCCCCTTTTTAACTAGGGAGCGTGGGTGGTATTTGGAAACCATTCGCGATTTACTTCTGGGTGTGTGCGGTGCTGCCGATGTCATCTTTCAGCGCCGCGGCCATCTTTGTTTTGCGTTCCACCGCTTTGTTTGCGTTCCAATTCGTATTCGTCAGCGCTGGGTGCGTTCGTGAAACAGTCCCAGTTGGTCTTGATAGCTCAATGTAATCACAAGTATACAGTCAGGGGGGGCAAAAAAAATCCCTCTTTGGGGATAATGAACAGTGGTGGGAGATCATAGTGGGCCAGCATTTAAACAGCGGGCATATATACCTGGGGTATATCATAAGGACACATGCAAAGAAAAATGATTAAAAATAGATACATAGGTCCCTGTTGGATAATAGACATTGTATTAAAAGGTCCCAGCGATCTGGCATTTAGTGGGCCATAAAATGATGTGTATATATTTTATACGCAAAATAAAAAGTCCAAATTGCTGGCTTATTATGGATGGTGAAAAACAATGATAGAAGATCATAAAAACATGCAAAGGATAAAAATGATTAAAAATAGATGTGGTAATGCATAGGTCCCTGTTGGGGATAGACAGTGCATTAAAAGATCCCAGCGCTCTGGCATTCAATAATGTGTGTAATTTATACACAAGAAATACAAAGTACTTAATTACTAGAGATGGTAAACTGGTAAAAAGACCAAGAAAGGAGGTCTAAGGGGTGTGTAAGATATAAATTGTAAAATAAATAACGATATATATATATAAAATCTATGCTGATGGATGAGCTGGGGCTGCAGAATGTTTGTCCTTGGGATTTTGCCATGATGGAAGGATCCGAGTGGACTGGTATGGATCTGGGGCTTCAGCAAATATCTGCTGTGGAGGTGCCATGTAATGAGGATCCATCTTAGTTTGACGATATTGCAGCCCCTGCTATGAGGTTTACAAAGTCTGAGGCAATAGGGTGTGGCTGCCCCATGTTATGGCATTCATCTCCTTTCTGTCCCCTATTGGAGAACCAAATACTGACGACCTGTGGACAAACCAGATGTTGAATTATGGCATATTTCTGACACCCAATAAATCAGTGTATTCATACAATCATTGGGTGGGAAAAAGAATGGATTCAACCTAGATTAATTTTAATTAAAAGCTATGGAAGCAGTAACAGGGTTACACAGCTAGACATTACGCTAAACCTCACTGATGGTAACATGTCAGTGGATTCAGCTGCGGTGACCTGCAGCCATGCAAACCTCAGAATACCCGAGCAGCAAGCTCAAATCCTGCACCTTAGAATAGTTTCATACTGGCTTTAATGAGTAATGTTGTATGTGACACATTTTTCTCCAATCCAACATTTTCTGCAATGAATCCTAAATGTATATCTAGCCTCTTGCAGCGCCTGTATTCCACCTCCCAGTATCTGTGTGGTCTCAGGTTTATTGTATGTCCTTTTCTTCCTCAGTTGTTGGAGGGTCCTGCCCTTTGAGGAAAGGGAAGAAAAACCCTGATTTTTAAATACTTACTATATCCAGTGGGATGTTTGATACACGGGGATTTATTGCTGTATATCAAAGTGCAATCTGTGAAAAATATAGTATCTGTAAGATTTACAAACCTCACGATGGAATAGTATTCTCAGCAAGCAGACCTGGAATACCTTGTCAATGAGAAGCCAACATGTAAAACGTAGAGGAAATTGCCAACATGATTCTGACAGAACATGCCTGAAGCCCCAGATCCATCACACCAGTCCATGCTGATGGATGAGCTGGGGCTGCAGAAAGGTTCTGCCCTTGGGATGCTGCCATGATGGAAGGAGGAACCATCGAGTGGGCCCATCTGGCAGAGCGTGGGCTGCAGCAACGTTTACAAAGTGTGAGGCTGGGACATTGTTTGGCACAGGGGCAGCCATCACATTGATCTCCTTTCTCTGGTTCTGGAATAGACAAACACTGACAACCTGTGGATAAACCAGAAGTGGATTTGGTCACAATGGAATTCTGGCATTAATATTAATACGTCAATATATCCACCCAAGGATTGTGTGAATAATGCATGGATTAAATTACTGATGAAATCAAACCATTTACCAATGGAATCCATAGCACAACTAGACAAAACCCTACACCTCACCGATGGTAACATGTCAGTGGATTCAGTTGTGGTGACCTGCAGCCATGCAAACTTCAGAATAGCCAAGCAGCAAACTCAAATCCTGCACCTCAGAATAGTGTTTCTCTACTGGTGGTAATGCATAATGTTGCTGACTTTTTTTTCTCCAATCCAACAATTCCTGCAATTCGGTCCAAATCCTCCTTATTCGGCAGCGCCTGTATTCCTCTTCCAGCAACTGTATAGTCTCAGGCGGGAAGACTGTCCTAGTCTTCTTCCTCACAGTTGGAGGGTTCAGTGCTTTCTGAGGAAAGGGAAGAAAATCCAGACCCTGATTAAATACAGACTATATCCAATGTCACGGTTACTCCATTAATATCGTTTATTCCAGTTAAGATCTGCTATGAAATCTTATGGAAATGGATTATTTGAAGGAATCTGCATTTCTCTTCCAGTAAATGAGTCTGTTCAGGCTGGGCTTAATATTTAAAATTTATATTTAAAATTAACAAATGAGAACACATTGACTGTCTGGTTTTGTAACTTGCCTCCCTGATGCCTCCATCTCCGGCATCAGTTTCAACATGTTATCCAGGGATAGTTGGCCGGCCTCGATCCGCCAGATTGTTGTTTGGCTAAATTTGGTTCCTGTAAGAATCGAGATTACAAAATGATATTCTGCCACTTGAGTAACCTGTTAAGAGAAGAAATAGTGAAACATCAGGCCGGTGAGATTGGAGGTGACTTTTTGGCCTTTACATTTGTTTTGCTATAGTATCGGGCGGTTCTGGGCTGGCGAGGGTTCACTGGGCGCCTGCAAATATTGACTGAAACCGTTATATCAAGTATCTCTACACTTACCTTACAGAGCCCCCAATTCCACACCAACTTCTTGCTGCGTCAGACCTAGAGCTCCCCTGCACCCTCTGATCTCCCTCACAATCGTTTGAACTTTCAAGTTTATGGCTTCCTGCGATCCAAAAAATTTTTAGGGTTAAAATCTAGCAATCACATAACACATTGGTAAACAGGTTTGGTTCTTGTTTCTAGTTTGTATTTGTAGTCTGTTCAGGCTGGGCTTAATATTTAAAATATAAAATGAACACATTGACTAAAACATCAACCTAGAGGTAAATGTGTCTACATTTTATGTAACTCCCCTCCCTGATGCCTCCATTTTTCTTGTGTAGCTCCAGGCACTTTATCTCCAGCATCAGTTTCAACAGGTTATTCAGTGATAGTTGGTCGGCCTCAAGCCAGGAGATTGTTGTTTGGCTAAATTTGGTTCCTGTAAGAATCAAGATTACAAAATGATATTCTGCCACTTGAGGAACCTGTTACGGATTGATGTGCAGAAATAACGTTACTATTATTTGTATTTGTTTTGCTATAGAAATCGGGCAGTTCTGGGCTGGTGAGGGTTCACTGGGTGTCTGCAAATACTGCCTGACACTGGTACATCAAGTATATCTACACTTGCCAAACAGAGCCCCCAATCCCACTCCAACTTCTTGCTGAGTCAGACCTAGAGCCCCCCTGTGCCGTCTGATCTCCCTCTCAAGCTTTTGACTAAGCCGTGGAAGCAGTAACAGTGTTACACTGCTAGACATGACCCTAAACCTCACCAACAGTAACATGTCAGTGGATTCAGCTGCGGTGACCTGCAGCCATGCAAACCTCAATACCCGAGCAGCAAACTCAAATCCTGCACCTCGAGAATAGTTTCATACTGGCTGTAATCGGTAATGTTGGAGATGTGAGACGTACATTTTTCTCCAATCCAACGATTTCTGCAATGAATCCTAAATCTATCTTGCCTCTTGCATTGCCTGTATTCCCCCTCCAGTATCTGTGTGGTCTCAGGTTTGTATGTCCTGGTCTTCTTCCTCGCAGTTGTTGGAGGGTTCTGTGCTCTGAGAAAAGGGAAGAGCAACAGATCCTGATTAAATATAGACTATATCCAGTGTCATGGGAATGCCCATATTTATAATAGCATTTTTATATACACAATAGCATATATATACGCTAACAGCAAAGGATTTATTGCTGTATGAAAGTGCAATCTGAAAAATATGCAAAAATAAATGCAATATTATACAATTTTATTTACAAACCTCACGATGGAATGGCATTCTCAGCAAGCAGACCTGGAATGCCTTGTCAATGAGAAGCCGACATGTAAAATGTAGAGGAGGAAAGTGCCATCATTCCAACATGATGGGGCTCCAGACACACTGTGCCTGAAGCCCCAGATCCATCACACCAGTCCATGCTGATGGATGAGCTGGGGCTGCAGAAAGGTTCTGCTCTTGGGAAGCCGCCATCAGAGTGGGCCCATATGGCAAGGTGTGGTGCGGCTGTGACATTGTTTGGCATAGGGGCAGCCATCGCATTCACCTCCTTTCTGGTTCTGCTGACGACCTGTGGATAAACCAGAAGTAGAATCAGTCACAATGGAATTATGGCATTAATATTTTTGACACCTAATCTGTCAATGTACCACATCTGAGAATTGTCTGAATAAAGCATGGATTAATTTACAGATGAATGAAAACAGACATTTACCAGTGGAGTTGGTAGCACAACTAGACAAAACCCTAAACCTCACCGATGGTAACATGTCAGTGGATTCAGCCGCGGTGACCTACAGCCATGTAAACCTCAGAATAGCTGAGCAGCAAACTCAAATCCTGCACCTCAATCGAGTTTCTCTACTGGTGGTAATGCATAATGTTGATGTGAAACTTGCTCTTTTGTCCAATCCAACGATTTCTGCAATTTGTTCCAAATCCCTCTTATTTGGCCTCTTGCAGCGCCTGTATTACCCCCTCCAGTATCTGTGTGGTCTCAGGTTTGATGTATGTCCTGATCAATGTAATGATTTGCAGCTTCCCAGACAACAACCAAAGGGGAACAAAGTTCCTCTGGTGGTGGGTAGTCCATTTGTGGACCTGGAGGGGACCAATGCATGACGGGAGGGGGAACAAAATGTTTTTGCCTAGGGTGGTCAGGGAAGCGGCAATACATTTCTATTTGGACACCATTTTACAAAATTCTCTTTGGATGTATGTAGGGCTGGAGTGTGTTAGCAATGCATATGAATTCTACATGTTGCTGGGCAGTACCTCTCCATACTTTCACATGAAATGGTATTGGTTTCCTTAATCTTGGCTGAGCTGTCATACATTGGAACAAAACTAATGCGCAGCTTTGTCCACTTGCTCTAGGGCTCTTCTTCCCGGCAAGGGAACACGTCTGTGGCATTGCATGAGTTAAGCGCCCCCTAGGACCAGCTGCTTGGATGCAGTTCAGGTTATTCCTTTTATCATATTTATACTTAGGTGCTGGCATGGTTCATTTTAGCTTAAATATGTCTGGGGCCTGACACATTGCTTGCCAACCTCTCAAATCTGCAGCTTGGGAGCTTCTGTGTGTCGGGTATGTTTGTCCAAATCGCAGTATTGGGACCCGACCTGCTCTGGTGATGCTGTTGCCTCCCCCTACTGCAAAGGGATCATTCATTAAATGGCAATGATCACTCTTGCAATCATAAATATCACAATTCTTGGAACTCGGGTGAATGTTGCCTGTCCACAGAATGCAACTCCAACACCTGCAGGCCAAGTTGCTTCAAATGTGAACCACACTACTGCAGTTATTTGAGTAACGTGGTTATTCCCCGTTCAGCATTGTTCTGTCGGTCTTTGCAACACTTGGATATACTCTGGTTTTTATGTGGCGCTCTAAATTGACCTAGTAATTTTATAGGCCACAATCCCACAGAATTGCGCTTCATACGTCACTGTTAAAGGACCGACAGGACCTCCCAAGAAAGAACAGAACGGATTTTACATATTGACCAATTCAATACCCAGATTAAGGGATGAGCTTTGTATCCCAAGGTCCAAACTGAAAGCTACAGGTGAAAAAACAAACTTTGCTTTTTTTTCCTTCATGCGCCCTGCTGGGAACATTGGTTTTTCAGTGCTGTGTCTGTTACCTTTTAGTTTGTTACGCCTCAGGCATCTTGTTTTACATATTGACGGGTTAAACACCCAGATTAATCAGGATTATATCCCAAGGCCCAGACTGAAAGCCACAGGTCTAGGAAAGTCATGGAACAATTTAAATGAGAACCAACTCTTTATCTTCTTTTCTCCTACATGCGCCCTGCTGGGAACATTGGCTTTTCAGTGGTGAACACTGCACTTCCAGCACTTTCCAGCTTCTCTTGTACCTAATGAGATTATAGCTGCGTCTCATTGCTTTCACGCCGGGCATTGAGGTGATCCTCTCACTTCTACCTAATGAAGGAGAATCTATAGTAACATGATCAGGAGCAAAATGTGACGTCTTGGAAGAAAAAGCCAACCTGTTGAATGATTAGAATGTACAATAATAACGCTTTAAGGAGCGACGCAACGCCAATAAAATCCTAGATTGCTTTGCATTATCCAGAGTTTATACGTAAGAAATATCAGGTTAACGTCAGAGTTGACTCGTGATTTCTGGAGCCGGTAAGCAGTGTTTCTGTCACACGGCACCAAGCTGAGGGTGTATTTAGAGGCAGAATGGTAAACCCTACATACGCCTAGAAGTATGGAAATAACGCTCAGAAGTTTCTGTCTATGGACAAGATTTGTGTTTGATAAAAGGACAAACGGCAAATCACTAACATTCAATATTTTATATTTTCATAGGTGCCATTTGGTGTGATTTTAGATGCTAGCCATGTATTAATGAGAATACTGCTATGATGGGGGAAGGGCAGGTAACAAATCCTCCCAAAATGACATAAAACATGTGGTACACAAGCAAGATAATTCCACAAAGGAAACCTTTTTATTTTCTGCAGAGTTAACAAGAATTCGATACACTGAGCATTTAGAATAAAGAGCAAATGAAACATACCTGGGGACAACGTCTGGATGATACAAGGTTCACTGGGATCTTAAGAGAAATATCACACAGTATGTTTTATATTTGAATTGAAGAATTTAATAACCACTCACACAGGGCTGGATTTATAACCAGGCAGAGTAGGCATGCACCTACAACAGGGCGCCTTGCTCGACAGAAGAATAAATTTACAATCCTTCAGACTTCTGGAGCCCCTAGAGCTAGGAGGATGTATTGGGTATCATTGGGAAGACCGGAGTTTGACCTTTTAAAACCAAATATGACCAGCTTTATTTGGGAAAAAATCTCTTAATGCAGTACTATTTCACATTACGATTTATAAAGTGAACAGGTAATTTCACTCACTGCCAGCAAGTATGGAGGTAATGGTACATTGTTTCGACAACCTAAACTGTGGCGCTACAGTGAAGAGACACCGGGACTTTGGAACCCTGCGTCTGATTTACACTCCGCACAAGGTCAAGTGAGGTGTCATTTGAAAGGGTAGTCTGGTCTTTACAATAATGCCAAATGGGACATTAAACAATCCAACAAAGGAAAAATGTTTTTTTTATATAAATTCACCTCCTTAAACCTTCTGCTGAAGCTGAAATTTGATATCCAGAATTTTGGTTGCTCCGGTCCGAAATGATGCATTGTTTTCCATAGTGAGGGGAAGAAATTAAGGTTAGGCTTAGAAATCGGGATTGGGGGTTAGGTTAAAATTTGTACTTAGAGCTCGGGTTAACCCTAGAAACAACATTCTGCTTTTTTTTTTGTTCTTTTTAAGGAAAGATTCTGCCCCTTTTTGATGTGAACGTACCAAGGAACATTTAAGTATTTAAAATATTGCTTTTAAATTTTGTACTGGGGAAACAGCTATTTTTGGCCTCTTGTGGGTAGGGGGCATCTGCACGCATATGATATGGAGCCCTTACACTGGAACTGATTTAAGCAGCAGAATGCAAGCTTTTGGGGTGTCAGAACCCTGTGTGTTGCTGCCTTCATTAAATTAAAAATTTAACAAACTAATCATGTAACGTTTAAGTTGTCCGAGTGAAAATGTCTCTTCCTCTTCGATGGTGCACTACCACATTGGGGATTGCATGTTCGTGGATTCCTAAATGAAACCTTTCCAGACCGTTGGATTGGAAGGGGTGGCCCAATTCCCTGGCCACCTCGTTCACCAGATACAATGTTAAAGATATTGTGCATGGAACAAAGGTACGGGACCTCACTGGTCTAAAGCCGAGGATCACAGATGCCATTGCCACCATTGATGGTATGCTACAGTGAACATGGCAAGAAATAGAGTAGCGTTTTGATGTGCTTCGTGCAACTAATGGTGCCCATATAGAGGTGTGTTTAAATGAGGCAAAAAACCTTAAATCTATACGTCTCATGTTGTAATTTTCACTTATCTGTCTCTTTGCTTTTGTATTTTCTTAACCTGTAAAGCGACTTTATGGACACCCTGTATAGTATCTGAGGTGCGCTGTACCTGTTCTTTTGAATTGGTGACTGTAAGATCACTGATCCATTTTTTTTTTTTTTATTTTTTTTGGCTTTGGGGGGGGAACCTCCACTACGTACATAGTGAATCTCTGATTTGGGAGTGTTTTTCTAATAGAGCGCCACTATCAAGGTTTAAGATCGTCTTCTATGCAGCAATTTTGGTGCTGATGCTGAACTGCATTGGAAGGCACCAGTATTTGGTGAATTGACAACTTCATGAATAGACGAACTGCCATGACACTGTACCATTCAGAGGTTCTTTTTTTTTTTTTTTAATCAACCTCTAAAGAGCTGATCTGATAAATTTTGAAATTGAATGCCAAGTTTTTTATTATAACTTCAAAAGATTTAACATTACTGATGTTGCAATTCAATAATGTTTGTGAAAAGGAAAATCCTCTATGTACAGGCAAGGTGCTGAATGTGTGGTCTGTGGGCGTATCGATCCACAGCTTTTCTCTTCAAATCGTAACTTTCATCTCAAAGATGGCAAATTCCAGAAGCTGATATCTGGCTTTAAAGGAACATGGAGAATGTCAGGGCCAGCCCAGTGACAAACATGTCCCACAGACCAACGACTGGGTGCTTGGATGTAGTTCGCGTGAGTCCCTTATTCAATTTGTTTTCGGTGTCTTTTGTTTTTATATATTTCATTGCCGGCACTATTCATTGAGCCTGAAACATTCTGTGCAGGGCCTGTGACAGGGCATTGTCGGCCTCTCCAAAAACATCTGGGAGCTCCAAAGGGCTGTGTAAACAGGACAGGCACAGAAATTGGCAAAACCATTGTATCAGATATCTGTCATTTTTGTCTTCAGTTACTGCAGAGATTTCATATTTTGGATCAAAACCCTCTGATCCTTTTTTCTTCCTAATCTACCTTCTTCGTATAAGATTACTACATATTTTTGGTGTGCATGTCAGGGGTTTATCCATATATAAGGAGTGTGGGTATATTTTTAGGGGCTCCTATATATTTCAGGTGTATGACAGAGCTGCAAAGACTCTTTAAACTAATAAATGCTGTTAGAAATGGTTTGCTGTAAATTCGATACTTTGCTCGTTCTAAACTTTTTTCTGACATGACCCAGAAATGCCGTGTCTTGATCTGGGAATAGCTCCAGATTCGCACGGGCGAAACGCGTCGAGCCATGCCTCGTTTGTTTTTAACTGGTGTGGGTAGTGGTTGGGTCATATACATGTTGCTCAGTACTCTTACAAATTAGTGATTGGTTATGTAGGTGGCTTGAACCGCTGAGGTATAGTCTTGCCTTACAATTGTTCTTCTTTACTAACCTTACTGCAAACATATCAGTGTTGCCTTGCTTCACCCATCACACCCCTTATCGCTAATTGCGTGTTTTTTTTCAATTATCAAATGTTTGACACTGAAACAATCATTACATTAACCGTACTTCGGTACTCTTGTTGCACTTTGTGCAAATTGGTGGTTGAAGTCTGGGAATAGCCTGATCCCTGCCAATGGATTTCCTAAAGCGCTAAGGGATCCTCTCTGGCCGTGTGAAATTCCAGCCGTTGAGGGATTATTCCTGGTATATTGGTTTCACGGGGTAAGGACTGTACAGAAAGGGATGAGAAGACGAAAAATCCATCTCGAACTTCAAGTTCTGAGGATACAATGCAGTGTCAGGCGTGTATGTCTTTGCTCGTGTAACTATGTTTATACTTGCCCTCCCCCCGAAGACTCTGATTTCACTAACTTTGAGCCTACTTTTCCTTTTGGTTTATCCTTGTTGCAATGTATTGTGTGACCGGGCACACGCAGGGACTGGTGGCAGAGGACAATGTGTCCACTCCACCCCAGAGCTGGATTATTGGAGGGGAGTGCCAGTAAATTACGGTTTACCAAAACTCCCCCAGGGTCTGGAAGCCTGCTAGGACTAAGGCTAGGGTCAGACTAATGTGATTTCTATGGACGTACAGAAGAAGCAGTAGTGGCCACGGTCTCTTTTTCACTGACGTATATTTTGACGGATGTAACAGGGAAAATTATAAAGCGAAACCATTTTGTCCATGAAAAAATGCTGGACGTATAAATGCAGTCCATCTGACCACGTTCCATCACTCACAAGCTATGCAGCCGTTCTAGGGGTTGTACGTTCTTGCCTGCCTTGCGGCCGTTGACCGCGGCCGTTGTGTGTCCGCAGTTCAGTGCGGACGTACTTGTGTCGGGCTCCGATGGGCTATCACGGACTTACTTTTAGGCGCCATCACGGACCTGAACACTACACTCGTCTGACACAGCCGTATTCTTGCAAGGTCAAGGAATGACACGTCCTGTCCTGCTTCAAGGGTCAAATACATGCAACCATCCTATAAATATTCAATAAATCACAAATCCAGTCTTACCATCTCAGTTCAGTGCGGGCTCACTGGCTGGATGAGTTGGTCTGGCCTATCCACCTTCTTACACCCTCATCTACACTTAAAGCATTTGACCTCTGATTGTACATATATAAAAATTCAGTGTCCAGTGGAAGGAGGGAAAAGGGTTTATTCACTAAGCCCCGTGTCAGACATACGCAGTAATCACGTCCGTGTTGCCGCACAGTTTAATGTTTGTCGTATCCTAGAATTGAGCAATAGAAACCCACACATGAAGTGCGTCCGCACCAAACAGCGCACGCACAACGCACGTGGCAAATCGCAAGTTAGGCAAGAACCTAAAACCACTACAACGGACATGCAGAGTGCGCTGCGTAGCGTTCTGTGAGCGAGATGTCAGACGGACCACATTTGCGATGTCCAGCACCTTGACGCACACAATGGCTTTTCAGATGTATCAATTTTTATAATTTTTCATATTTTGTTTCCCATTGTTTTTCTTAACGGATGTAGGAAAAGAGAAACTATCGTGTCTACAGTACGTTTGTCCGTTCTGTACGCACGCAGAGTGCGCTCAGACTGCGCTCGTCTGACATTAGCCTAAGCAGGGATCTTTTAGCTGCCGCTGTAGTTTCTGTCCTAGTGACTTGGTGTAGATTTCGCCTGTTTCAGTCAATATTGGCCTGATTGCCAATTCCATACATTGTGTTAGGATCGTCTCGCTGTGTCATGTTTCTTTGCTTTACCTGTCTGTCCGTGTACTTAATGAAGTCTGTTTCAGTAGGTCTTTAATCATACTACACAACCAAAAATCCTTATAGTTTTATGTAGCACTATGGTTGTGGAGAAACTGTCATTTCACTTACTATGTGTATGTAGTATATGGCTGAGCTAACGCTCCTGACACGGCATGACTCAAAGGGCCTGAAAATGAGAGGATTGGGGTCATTTAATATAAATCTAATGTTCCATGTGTGCTCATCCTGAGTTACAGTCCTTCATTTAAACTAGATTTATTTTCGCAAACTTCAGGGAAACCCAGTGATTTATCAGAGGATTTTGGAGCAGCAGCTCCAGGCCAATGTCCTGCATAGCATCTGTGGTATCTCTGTACAGCATGACCTTTCCAATGATTCCAAACATACAGTAACAATGTTTAATGTAACAAGAATTTATTTATTTTCCTTTCTAACACAGCAATATTCACTTTTCTAACTCCTTCTCAATTCACCAAGTGTGGAGACGAACGATGGCACGATCTGTTTATTACTCATTATTCCATCAAAAATCTAAACCTCCCCACTTCAGCGACGAGCACTGGGTGGACTTTGAAACCCTGCTGTGTCTCTAATCTTTACACCACACAAGTGAGGCGTCATTGGAAAGGTCAGAGTCTGGCCTTTGCATTGATACCAAACATGCTCATGTAAAATCTAAAAGGAGGAAAACTTTATTTTTTGATCCAACGCAATGGCATTGTTAATTTGTCAGGTATAAAATGAGCAATAACATTATTACGCACCTCATTTTCCACACTGGCAGCAATTTCAGTGTTTTCTACATGGTCCTTTTCATAAAACGCCATCCTCCAAACACTTTTTTTTATTTTTGGCTAAAATGGTATTTTCTCAGATGCAGTAAGATTCACATTTCAATAAGAATTCCCTGTAGAATATATAACAAGGTTTTGAATGATATAATGTGAATTTTTTTACATGTGGTAAATCTGGATATTTCCTCACACAGTATCTGTCTCATTAAATAACCTAAAATATGATTTTTAATTTCACAAATAAAAGCTGCATCTCCAGGCCCATAGAGATCTTAACCCGGCCCTGGTCGCTGCACCTCATAGTTTGCACAATTCTTTCTGCAGGAGGTATTCGTGGTGTTTCTAAGAATCCCTGGTGTTAACGGCAGCAGAACAACGTTGAATGGGGAATAGCCGCAGGTTACTCATTTTACAGCAGGGTAACGGCACCGCCGCTGCTTCTCAGAGTTTGCAGTATCTCTTGAGGTGCCCACTGCTGCTTGTCGCTCGGAACATTAATTCACACCCACACATTTCATTTCATTCTAAACGTGGATATTTATTACAGGCCACAGCATAATCCCATGTAAACAAGAACAGTGCTGTAACAATTGTAGTACACCCATATCCGTAAACATAACCATACAATTATCTGTAAACATATCTTTAATCAGACAAGATTGGGGGTTTATGATTAATATTAAGGTTAACCATGCCCCTTTACCCCCAGCACTGCCTCCCACCCCCACCACAAGCTCATTCGCAAAACCCTTATGAATGAGCTTTCCCATCAAGAAAAAACCAAGGCCTGTTCAATATATACTCTCCGAAACCCAAATTTAGAATGTCCGACCCCATATATATGATCTCTGCTTCACCCCTGTTTTCTGTTCACTTTCTAAAACCTAGGACTGGGGTGTCATGTTAGGTTCCACCCATCTGGGTTTCACCCGGACAGTTCGGTTTTTGAGTCATGTGTCTGGTTTTGATACCCCCCCCCCGCCACCTGAACACATGACTTGGAGGAGCCAGCTCGAAATCCCCACCTGTCTCATACTTATGCATTGCAATATGCATGCCATCACCGTGGTAGACTTGTGCACTTTTTTTTCTTTTTCGGTTCGTTCGTATTTTGTAAATTTCCGTTTCAGCCAATTTGGTTCGTTTCGTTTGTTTCGTTTTTGTATCGACTTTTTCGTAATTTTGGAAATTTTTGTGTTTTTCGGAACGTCTGTTCTCGTTTCAAAGTGTCTATTCGTTTTGACGTAAACTATATTTCTGTCGATACGATAATTCTGCCATTGAGATTTCTCATGTTTTACAAGAAGGATACATTGAGATGATACAAAATTACAGAATCAGCGATATAACCAAAAAATATGTTGTCCGAAATTACTGGAATAGACGAAATTACGAATGGAACGAAAATGATTTTCAATTTTACACATTTCTAGTCCATTCAATTTTTCGTATTTGGATCTGAAAATTTTCATTAAAATCGGCTGAATCCGAATGCACGAATCGGGAAAATTCCGAAACCCGACACGCACATCCCTACACCGTGGTCCTCCCTAAGACCGGCAACTTCTTTACACGCAGAGATGTTTTGTCCGCACTGCCCACTCTGGAGGCGGCGGGGAGGAAGAGACGTCACCCCACACTGTCAATCAGCCACTTGGTCTCATGGTGCCCCGGCACATGTGACCGCATGACATGCAGTGTCACATGACAGAGTTTGGGGTGATCAGAACCCAGGTGCTTGCTCATATTGCAGTTGTCTGGCGCACTCCAGAGACAGACAAATTGTTGTGAGCACAGCAGTAGCTGCTCTGTGCTGTGTGTCAATGCCTACCAGCCCAGCTGCAGAATCTGGAATGATTCTGGTCTGCTCTGGATCACTTCCAATCTTCAGGCTCCATCGATCCAAGCATTAGAGGTGAAAATTTAATAGAATTTATAGCTGAAAAGTAAAAAATTCCCCTCATTACCAGTATCTTGTGCCATAATGCCTTTCTGCCATGTATACCAGTGTGCCGTAATACCAGACTGTCATGCCAGTGCGCCATAATACCAACGTAACAGACTGCCATGCATACCACATGTCATAATATATATGCACAATGTATGTTACAAAAAATAGCTGCCCAAACCCAGCACTAGAGTGTTCGGGTTTGGCTTGTAGAAAAGGTGACAACCCTAGTGTCCTGACATACCTTGTCTGATCCTTTTTCCCATTCTCTGTGCGTTGAGCCTTTTGTGCAGAGCTCTCCTGGCCCTGGGCGAGTTCTTGGTTAAATGAGGATATTTGTTAAATCTAGCTCAGGCTGTAGCAGAGACTGGTTACAGGGCCCAGGCGTTTAGATAACAGGCTTTCCTTTAGCAGCTTCCTCAGGTCTAACACTGTATAATGTCATGATTGGTTTTTAGGGGATATTTCTTATGAAGAGGCCAATGTCTTTGGCCCGACAAGACAAGGAATCCACTTTACAAAGCGATAGGGGGCCAAGAATATCCTTAACTTATCCTCAGATTGCAGGTCTTTGCAAAAAGATTGAGGTTCTTCAGATTGGAAAGTTTTTAATGGTCACAAAATAAGGGTTTTTGGGAGGGTGAGGTGTAACACTTTATTCCATAATCGGATTGCTACTTTTGAATAAGCGACTTTCTGATCCTTGTCAGCTGCCGCTTATCACCTGCTCTCATACCTTACACGCTCTAATCCATTTGCTTTTTTTTGTCTTGTGGGGCAAATTGTAAATTCTGACTTCTGGTGCAGTGTATGTGTATATAAAGTACAGGGAACACTCATATTTCCCAGTGTCACCACCTTATTTCAAAGGGCTTGTGGACATTTCCATCGTGGCCGTTTTTGCTTTACTTATCCTCCTAAATCTTCTATACTTGAATACTATTTTGTGATTTCTATGCCTGAAATAACGAGCGAGCCCCTACATGACAAATACAGTATACTCAGCACTGATGAAAATGGAGGGTAAAGGTGTGAGGGTGTCTGTTTATGGGTTAAAAAGGTGATATTTTAAAAGATCTTAACATCTCAAAAGCCCTGGTCCCTCCCAATAGTTTCATTGACAACTACCTGGTTGTAAAGGGTTTCAGGAAATCATTAACCCTAACACAGCCATAGCTATTTAAAGTGTGGGTATGAGACCAATGCTTAATCCAGGCTTGTGCCCAATTGGACTGATTTGCCAACCTGTATCGTGTAACAACCCACATTCAACCTTTCACGCGTCCTTACATCACTCAGACGCTGATGTGAAAAAGCCAAACACTCTTGTACCGTTTTCCAGTTGTCCCCAGATAGGAGGGAACGTTATACTCCATAATGTCAGATTTCTCCCTGGATCAACAAGCAATGCATTGTTATCCCATATATCCGTGTGTATCATGTTACTGGGAAAGTATCCAGACCTTCTTTATAAAGGAATAAACTGGATAAAACCTGGAAAGAGGATTTTATATCTGAATGTCAACTTCTAGACAGTTGCTACAATCAACTTTCCTTCCGCCTCAGTGGACGCCCTTGTGTCCTTTGTAATGTCCTGTTAATGAATAGGTCGGAGTTCTGTAAGCCCCTAAATCCACCTTCCTGGGGTATAACCTTACAGTCCACTTTTATCTATCTGGTATCTGCATGTCCTGAGAAAATGACTTTTTGTTGGGGGGAAAAAAACCCATCTGGGCACACCTTAACAATTCTGACACTGTCAAAGTCTTACCAGCATATATGATATAATATATATTATATTTAATGCAATGACCATATGTGTATCTCACGGTGAATTATTGACAATAAAACCGTGTGACGTGTAAGGCTAGGGTCAGACTACCGTGATTTCTACAGACTGCATCCGTGCAGTACGGACGACGTTAGTACAGAGGACGCAGTAGTGGCCAGTCATCTTTTATCACTGATGTATATTTTGATGTAGCAGGAAAAATAAATTAAAGCAAAACCATTTTGTCCGTGACCTGCTGGATGTGTAAATGTAGTCCGTCTGACTACGTTCCATCACTCACACACAGCTATGCAGACGTTGCAGACGCAGCACACTTTGCGCGGCCGTTCTAGGGGTTATACGTTCTTGCCTGCCTTGCGTCCGTGGGCCGCGGCCGTTGTGCATCCGCACTTCAGTGCAGACGTACTTCGTGTGTCGGGCTCCGATGGGCTTTCTTTAATGCTATCACGGACGTGAACACTGCACTCGTCTGACCCCAGCCTTATTAAAAAAAAAAAAGCACTGAGGATGCTTATACTTGAGTGTTCTGTTCCTCTCTGCTCAGGGTCCTGCGGTATGGTCGTCGTGCGTGATGTCCCAGGGAAGTGGCTTACAGCCCAGTGTGGTGGAGAATAAAGTTTAAAGCGGCCATTTTAAAATATTTTAATTAAAAATAAAAGAACCAAAGGGATATATTTAATATGGATTAAAATCCCAAAAATGCGTCTTTGCTATAGGCTTCATCAGTTGGAATCCTTTAAAAAAAGACAGGCCATGCAAAATACAAGGACTTTTATAGGTTTCAGGGATCTATTGCTATATACAAGTACAGTGTGAATTTATGAAAGGCACTCACAAACCCTGAATATGTGAAGGAGCCCCTAAACCTGCATCCATTCGTCATGAGGGCAGCACTCAGCCTTTACTAAACCTAACAGGCATGTGTTTCTCAAACAAATCGGAGCACACCCGCTCATACAATAATGGGAATGTGGTTCACAAACCTTGTCAGACGGCTTAAGCCTGACCCAGCGTTATTGTATCGCCATAGTGGCAGGTCCTTCTGTAACCTAATCCCCTTATGTGATTCACTCACCCAAATAGAGGTATCCCTAAACATGAATCTTTGGTTCTCTTTAAACTTTTTTTTTTTTTTTGAAGGGCGATTTTATATATTTTTGCATGTTGTATTTTAAAGACGCGTAACTATGTGCAGTACACTGAGGTTTTTTGGTCTGCTATTGTCTCGCCTGACATGTTTCTAAGAAAGCCCACTTACTGAGAACGTTATCATGGAACTAGATTCTTTTGGTTGTTTTCCCTCCATGCTCTTGCTTGGTGTGGATTAATCCTTTCTGACTCGCATAGTTTAGCCTAGTATCATTCTTCTGTTGGCAAAGCTTCCCTTCATTCTAACCATAGAAGCTTGTGAGCAGCATCCAGATTATACTACGCTGCCTCTACGCTGATGACACTCAGATCTACCTCTCTACCCCTGATCTCTCTCCCCCTGTCCTTTCAAAAGTCAGTGACTGTTTATCTGGCATCTCCTCCTGGATGGCCTCCCACCTAAAGATCAACATGTCAAAGACTGAGCTCCTACTTATTCCTCCCTCCAATGCCTCCCCACCTCCTGACTTCTCTATCACGGTGGAGGGTATCACCGTCTCCCAATCAAACCAAGTGCGCTGTCTTGGAGATACACTTGACTCTGCTCTTTCCTTCATCCCCCACATCAAGTCTCTTTCCTCCTCCTGCCGATACCAACTGCGTAATATTTCCAGAATTCGGCCATTTCTTACCGCTGCCACCACAAAACAACTCATACACGCCCTGGTAATCTCCCGACTCGACTATTGCAATAATCTCTTATCTGGCCTCCCTCTGTCCCGCCTCTCCCCCCTACAATCCATCCTGAACGCCTCCGCCAGGCTAATTCACCTCACCCGCCGCTCTGTCTCTGCCGCTCCCCTCTGCGAGTCCCTTCACTGGCTCCCCATCCACTGCAGAATTAAGTTCAAAATCCTTATCCTTACCTACAAAACCCTCACTAACTCAGCACCCCACTACCTGTCCTCACTAATCACCAGATACACCCCAGCCCGCTCCCTAAGGTCAAACAGTGACCTGCGCCTAGCTTCTCCCCGCATCACCTCTTCCCATGATTAGACTGCAGGATTTCTCACGTGCAGCCCCCACTCTCTGGAACGCTCTCCCTCGTACTGTCAGACTTTCCCCTAACTTCTCTTCCTTCAAACGCTCCCTTAAAACGTTCCTATTTAGGGAAGCCTACCACCCAACTCACTGACACAACCATCAATCACTCTCACCTTACAGTCCTCTCCTCCTGTTTCCAACCCCAACCCTCCTAGATTGTGAGTTCCTACGGAAATAGGGCCCTCATCTCCTCCTGTACTGTTTGTCAAATGTTGTTCAATGTATTGTAACCCTGTCTATACTGTGCTTATTGTACAGCGCTGCTGAATATGCTGGTGCTTTATAAATAAAGAATAATAATATACTGGGCAAAGGCATTCTGTTTACCGTCCTCTCTATCCATCTTCCCCTCATACCAAAGCACACAAAGAGGCGCTTTCTACCCACAAGACGCCTTTTATTTGTTACTGTCTCAAAGTGAATATTAAAGAATTTTGCTTTCAAAAGAGGTTGAGTTAAGCTATCTGACTTCAATCATATCCTGCAAGTGACATTTACTTCTTACATATGACCCTGGGGTTCCAGAACAGTTAACCAGAATCTAGACATGTTACTCTCTAAATATCCTCATGTCAAATGAAAGCTCTGGCTACAAAACCACAAACCAATTTTATTGAAAAAAATGCTTGGCACAATTGCTAAGTTAAAAAAAACAACAAACCCATACTTTTGCAACTCTTCTAAAGCATAAAATGCAACGGCTGGATAGTTAATTGGGCCCTGGATGTCTTGGCAAAGGGCTTCTGGATAGTAGTGAAAATGATCAGCATGGCTGGGGTATAGCAGAGCTGGGCCTGCAGCAAAGATCTCCTCGTAATTCACTGGAGGATCCATCAGAAAGGGGCCTGGAGGGAGATGCAACTGGCAGAGCATGGGCTGCAGCAACATTTACAAAGTGTGGTGAGGCTGGGACATTATTTGGCATGGGCAGCCATCACATTGATCTCCTTGTTCTGGAATAGACAAACGCTGACAACCTGTGGATAAACCAGAAGTGGAATCAGTCACAATGGAATTATGGCATTCTTCTTTAATCTGTCAGTGTATCCACAAAAGGATTGTGTGAATAATGCATGGATTAAATTAGATTAATGGAATCGGTAGGACAACTAGACAAAACCCTAAACCTCACCGATGGTAACATGTCAGTGTATTCAGCTGCGGTGACCTGCAGCCATGCAAACCTCAGAATAGCCGCGCAGCAAACTCAAATCCTGCACCTCAGAATTGTGTTTCTCTACTGGTGGTAATGCATAATGTTGATGACTTTTGTCCAATCCCAGATTTTCTGCAATTTGTTCCAAATCCCTCATATTCGGTCTCTTGCAGCGCATGTATTCCTTCCAGCAACTGTACAGTCTCAAGCAGGAAGTATGTCCTGGTCTTCCTCAGTCGTTGGAAGGTTCTGTGCTCTGAGGAATGGGAAGATGTTAGCTTTTTAATTTCCTGTATGAATATAAATATTCTGTTAAAGCCTGTTCTGATAAAATGGTCTGACTGTCAATTCTGCATGTAGACAGTTTTTCCTCCTATAGGATATGGCCTGTGGAATTTGTAGCCGATTTCCTGTTATGTTCAGTGCAGAAAAAGTGTGCAAAAGCTGGAAGACAGAAAAAAGATTTCTTGTGAATCATATATGGTAATATGTGCCTATGCCTGACTGTTGGTTAAACTCTGACGTAGAAATGTATCTGTGTGCTGATTGGCTAGAAGTTTCTTGCAATCTAATAAATTGGTCTAAGGAATATTCAGACATGACCTGATGAAGCTATATTTTGTGTGGCTGATTTTGGTGTCTCCGCCGTAGCGCAGCGTCTTGCTTCATTTTGATTATACAGTATGAGACATGACAGACTTTTTGGGATTCAATTTATGGTAATTCTAAACAGGACATTGATTTAGCTAAATAATTTTAACGGTGTCAAATGATCTAATAATTCAACTGTTATGATTTATTTTATTTTTCTCATGTTAAACAGTTGCCCATATAGAAAGACCTTTTCCGCTTGGATTTTAAGGCTCTGGTTTGAGAGCTTGTTTTTGTTGCAAGGATGGACACTCTTTGTCTTGGTTTGATTAGCTAAATAAATTTTTAAGAGTAAAAAAACCGATCCTGATTTAAATACAGACTAAATCCAGTGTCACGGTTACTCAGTTAACGTTTATTCCAGTTAAGATCTGCTATGAGATCTTATGAAAATGGATTATTTGAAGGAATCTGCATTTCTCTTCCAGTAAATGAGTCTGTTCAGGCTGGGCTTAATATTTAAAATATATTTAAAATATAAAATGAACAAACACTGACTAAAACCTCCAACCTAGAGAGGTGAATGTGTCTGGTTTTGTTGTAACTTACCTCCCTGATGCCATTTTTCTTGTGTAGCTCCAGGAACTTTCTCCGGCATCAGTTTCAACATGTTATCCGGGGATAGTTGGCCGGCCTTGCTCTGGCATATTGTTGTTTGGCTAAATTTGGTTCCTGTAAGAATCAAGATTACAAAATGATATTCTGCCACTTGAGGAACCTATTATGTAATGATGTGCAGAAATAGCGTTATAATTAAGAGAATAGTGAAATGTCAGGTTGAGATTGGAGGTGACTTTTTGGGCGCCTGCAAATACTGACTGAAACCGTTTATATAAAGTATCATATCTACACTTACCTTACAGAGCCCCCAATTCCACACCAACTTCTTGCTGCATCAGACCTAGAGCTCCCCTGCGCCGTCTGATCTCCCTCACAAGCTTTTGGACTTTCAAGTTTATGGCTTCCTGCGATACAAAAAATTTAAGGGTTAAAATGTAGCAATCACATTAACACATTGGTAAAGCAGGTTTGGTTCTTGTTTCTAGTTTGTATTTGTAGTCTGTTCAGGCTGGGCTTAATATTAATATTTAAAATATAAAATGAACACATTGACTAAAACATCAGCATAGAGGTGAATGTGTCTGGTTTTGTAACTCCCCCTCCCTAATGCCTCCAATTTTTCTTGTGTAGCTCCAGGAACTTTCTCGCATCAGTTTCAACATGTTATTCAGCGACAGTTGGTCGGCCTCAAGCCGGGAGATTGTTGTTTGGCTAAATTTGGTTCCTGTATGAATCAAGATTACAAAATGATATTCTGCTGCTTGAGGAACCTGTTACGTATTGATGTGCAGAAATAACGTTACTATTATTCCACTTATAACATCAGGCCGGTGAGATTGGAGGTGACCTTTTGGCCATTGGATTTGTTTTGCTATAGAAATCGGGTAGTTCTGGGCTGGCAAGAGTTCACTGGGTGTCTGCAAATACTGACAAACTGTTACATCAAGTATCATATCTACACTTGCCAAACAGATCCCCCAATCCCACGCCAACTTCTTGCTGCGTCAGACCTAGAGCCCCCCTGTGCCGTCTGATCTCCCTCACCAGCTTTTGACTAAGCTGTGGAAGCAGTAACCGTGTTACACTGCTAGACATGACCCTAAACCTCACCGATGGTTAAATGTCAGTGGATTCAACCACAGCGATCTGCAGCCATGAAAACCTCAGAATGCCCGAGCAGCAAGCTCAAATCCTGCACCTCGGCATGGTTTCATTCTGGCTGTAATAAGTAATGTTGGAGGTGGGAGATGTGGAGATTTTTCTCCAAACGATTTCTGCAATGAATTAAATAAATATATATATCTTGCCTCTTGCATTGCCTGTATTTCCCCCTCCAGTATCTGCGTGGTCTTGGGTTTGATGTATGTCCTGGTCTTCTTCCTCGCAGTTGTTGGAGGGTTCTGTGCTCTGAGAAAAGGGAAGAGCAACAGATCCTGATTATAGACTATATCCAGTGTTGTGGGAATGGCCATATTTATAATGGCATATCTAACGGTCGGATTTATTGCTGTATACAAAATAAATGCTATATTATACACTTTATCTACAAACCTCACGATGGAATGGCATTCTCGGCAAGCAGACTTGGAATGCCTTGTCAATGAGAAGCCGACATGTAAAACGTAGAGGTGGAAATTGCCATCAGTCGATGCAGATGAATCATTCCAACATGGATTCTTCTGCACAGAACGTCCCTGAAGCCCCAGGTCCATCACACCAATCCATGCTGATGGATGAGATGGGGCTGCAGAAAGGTTCTGCCCTTGGGATGCCGCCACGATGGAACCATCAGAGTGGGCCCGTATGGCAGCGCATGGGCTGCAGCAACATTTACAAAGTGTCGGGAGGCTGTGACATTGTTTGGCACGGGGCAGCCATCGCATTCACCTCCTTTCTCTGGTTCTGGAATAGACAAATACCAATAACCTGGGATATACCAGAAGTGGAATCAGGCACAATGGAATTATGGCATTAATATTTCTGAAAACTAATACATCTGTCAATGTACCCCATCCGAGGATTGTGTGGATAAAGCATGGATTAATTTACAGATTAATGAACACTGATTTTACCACTGGAATCAGTAGCACAACTAGACCTGACCCTAAACCTCACCAATGGTAACATGTCTGGATTCACCCGCGGTGACCTGCAGCCATGCAAACCTCAGAATAGCAGAGCAGCAAACTCAAATCCTGCACCTCAGAATAGTTTCTCTATTGGTTGTAATGGGTAATGTTGATGTGAAACTTGCTCTTTTGTCCAATCCAACGATTTCTGCGATTTGTTCCAAATCCCTCTTGGCCTCTTGCAGCGATTGTATTCCCCCTCCAGTGTCTGTGGTTTCAGGTTTGATGTATGTCCTGCACTTCTTCCTGAGTCATTGGAGTGTTCTGAGCTCTGAGGAAAGGGAAGAAAAACCAGACCCTGCTTAGACTATATCAAGTGTCACGGTCACTCCGTTAATAACGTTTATTCCAGTCAAGAAGATCTGACATGAAATCTTATGGAAATGGATTATTTGAAGGAATCTGCATTTCTCTTCCAGTAAATGAGTCTGTTCAGGCTGGGCTTAATATTAAAAGCAACAAATGACAACACTAGCTAAAACCTCAGCTGAGAAAGGTGACTGTCTAGTTCTGTTGTAACTCACGTCCCAGATGTGTTCATTGGTCTCCTGTAGCTCCAGCCACCTGAGTATCTCTGGCGTTGGCTTCAGCATGTTCCCGGCCTCAAACTGGCAGATTGTGGTCTGGCCAGGGGCATAACTACTAGGGGTGCCACCGCAACTGGGCACATGAGTACAGGGGGCCCACACTTGCCTGCCTGAGCCAGGGGCTTGCCTAGAATTTATATATATATATTTTAAATGTTATACGTTTTGAGGTTTATTGCTGTGGAGCTCTGAGATACACTTAGTGCATATTACATTAAAAATGGGATGGACGGAAGAGGTCATAGTGGATCTGGAAAAAAATGGGACACGGTCAGGAGTCAACATTGAGGACCTGGAGGGGACCATGCATGTTGACGAGAGGAGGAACAATGTTTTTGCCTAGGGTGGGGGGGGGTTGTCATGATTCCTGCTCCCTGAGGTTTCTAGTTACGCCTCTGGGTCCGGCTGAAATATGTTTCCTGTAAATCAAAATTACAAAATTTATATCCTGCCGCCTGTAATCCCTAGAATAAAATGATCCTGCTATGAATTTGAGAATATACATTGTGACGGAATGGGTGTTGTCCGCCTCCGGGTGTGCTCCTATCTGCCCCTCCTTGTGCTCTCGCCGCCCGACCCGACTACCGAGTGGCACGGCACTCGGCGTCTCGAGCGGCCCGGGATGATCCTGGGAAGGTTTGGCGGGATACAGGAGGGACCCCTGCAGGAGAGACCAGCCGACTACCGAGTGTCACGGCACTCGGCGTCTCGAGCGGCTGATCCACTGACCTTGGGAGTGATGGGACCGTCTGCTGGGTTAGCCACTCTGTAGGGAAACATTTCGGATGTGCAGCGTTTCGATGTGCGGAGGAAGCGCCGCTGCTTCGATTCGGGGTTGAAGTGGATACGGCGGTTCGATGCGCGGGGCTCAGCCACAGGGGTCGCGGGGATCGGTACCTGGGCAATGGGGTGCACAAGAGACTGCGGGGAATCTCATGTGGTGGAGGCTCAAGGAAGACACCAGGCGAAGCTGTATGTACAGTTTGAACTGAACATTACTGCAAAACTCCATGTATTTATCAACATCATACAAGGACAAGACAATGGAATCCCTGCCCGCCCCCCATGGGTCTCATTGGCCCTTTCTCGGGTTGGGGACCCGGGTCCCGATTCAGATTGGTCGTTCCCGCATCGGGGTGGTGCCGATTCGTTACCGGACGTTCCGAATCGGCCATTTTTCGATTCAGCCACTTTTCGACCAGATCCAGCTCGGCCCCCATTTTGAGCCTGGAATCCCTTTGTCCTTTCCAGACCCACGAGGGGATGGGCAATGGCGACGGGCAAAAACCATACAATGGGTGTTTACATAACTCTTACACGGTTATACATACAGGGAACACTTATTACATCACGCATATCAACCACAAGCTAATAAAGGAATATCAAGTGTTCCTACGGTGCAAACGGCACTGAAAAGTTCACAGTAACACCAACGTCATTGAAACTGTCCCTGGCTGAGAGTCCTGGGCTTTTGCTGCCGAGCCTCTTTGGTCATTCCGTGACACTCCTCCCCCCCTCCCAAAGTCCGACGGACCCGGTTGACCCCAACGGGTCATACCGGGGAGTCGGTGCTCTCAGGTCTCCCGGTTCCCAGGCCGATTGCCGCCGATAACCCATCAGCATTTCCATTCTGCGGCCCGGGCCGGTATTGTATAGTGAAATTGAACGGTTGGAGAGCCAGACTCCACCGCAACAGGCAGCCGTTTCCCCCACCACCCAGTTTGAGCCCACACCAGCGGGATTGTCAGTCATCACATACCCGGTACAGGGCTGGTTCCGATATCAGCACACCACAGCCGGCGTACCCAGCAACGCGACGTAAGACAACAGCAGGCTGGAACATCTCGGGGATCGCAGTCACGCGAAGAGACTAGAACCGTAGCAGGGCCCAGACCAAGGCCAGGCACTCTTTTTCCACCGCAGCATACCCCACTCCGCGGTAAAAGCTTACGGCTGATGTACGCCACCAGATGATCCCCCCCCCCCCGTCATCCCCCACTTGACTTAGCACGGCTCCCAGTCCGAACATCGAGGCGTCTGTATGGACGACAAATCGTTTGTTATAGTTGGGAGCTGCCAGTAGGGGGGCTTGGGTCAAGGCGGCCTTCAGTTGTTGGAAGGCCTGTTCGCACTCCGGGGACCACAGGACTTGGCGGGACAGGGATTTCTTTGTCAAGTCGGTCAGGGGCTTGGCCAGGTCACTGTAATGGGGTACAAACTTTCTATAGTACCCCGCGGTGCCCAAGAAGGCGAGGACCTGCATCTTGGTCACAGGGGTGGGCCAGTCTAGGATGGCTTCCACCTTGGCGGGCTCTGGTCGTTGTATCCCACAACCCACCCGGTACCCCAGGTACTGCGCTTCGGCCATACCCACCTTGCATTTCTCTGGCTTAAGGGTCAGGTTGGCATCCCTAATCCGGTTTAAGACTACCCCTACGTGGTGAAGATGTTCCTCCCAGGTCTGGCTGTAGATGGCTATGTCATCCAGGTATGCGCAAGCGAATCCCTGGAGGCCATCGAGGAGGCGGTCGATTAACCGCTGAAAGGTAGCAGGGGCGTTCTTCATCCCGAACGGCATGACTCGAAATTGGTACAGACCGAACGGGGTGATGAAGGCCGACTTCGGGGTCGCCTCCTCGGCAAAGGGAATCTGCCAGTACCCCCTTGCACAGATCGACCGTGGTCAGAAAATGACCCCAGGAGATCTGATCTAGCAGCTCGTCGACTCGGGGCATAGGGTAAGCGTCTGTAATGGTACAGTCGTTTAACCGCCGATAGTCGACACAAAACCTGGTGGTACCGTCTTTCTTGGACCAAGACTACAGGCGACGCCCATGGACTGGCCAAAGGTTCGATGACCCCCAGCTCCAGCATTTCCCAGATCTCAGCCCGCATGGGTTCGTGGACAGCCTCCGGGAGTCGGTACGCGGGTTGCCAGAGGGTTCTCTGACCGGGGGTTTCTACCTGATGGATGGCCTGGCTGGTGTACCCGGGGAGGGCCGAGAAAATCTCCTGGTGTTCGTGGAGTAACTGCCTCACCTGCGCCTGCTTATCGGGCCCCAACTCCTCCCCCAGCTGTACCCTGATCTACCCCTGAAGGCTGCTGGTTATCTATCCCGGAAGATCTATTAGGGGAACGCTCTGTCTCCTCGGTGGCTGGCGCGACAGATGGCGTCCACCGTCTCTGGGCGCTCATGGTAGGCCTTCAGCATGTTGACGTGGAACGTCCGCTGGATTCTGGTGTCTGCGCAGCTGACAATCACATAGGTGGTATCCCCCAGTTGGGTTACCACCCTGTAGGGGCCTTGCCAGGCCGCCTGCAGCTTATTCTGCCACTGGTTTCAACACCAGAACCTTCTGCCCCACGAGGAACGAGCGACTGCAAGCAGAGCGGTCGTACCACGTTTTCTGCTGAGCCTGGGCCGTTTCAATGTTCCCTTGAACGAACCCCGCCAGTTCCGCCAGGCGTTCCCGGAGCTCCAAGACGTAACTCAGCACGGGGACCCCACCTTCCTCCAGGTCCCCCTCCCACTGGGCCCTAACTAGATCTAGGGGCCCCTCACCTGGCGCCCATACAGTATTCGAAGGGGGAGTATCCGGTGGATTCCTGAGGAACCTCCCAACAGGCAAATAAGTGGGGCAAATATTTCTCCCAATTCTTTCCCTCGTGCGCGAAGGCTCGGATGAGCTGCTTCAGGGTCCCATTAAACTGCTCACACAGCCCGTTCGTCTGGGGGTGATATGGGGCGCTGTGAAGCACCTTAACACCACAGAGTAGGGATGTGCACCGATTTTTAATTTTTTTTTTCGATTCGAATTTTTAAACTTTTCGATTCGGTTCGTTTCGACTGCTTTCTGTTTCGATTCGGTTCGGCTCGATTTGGTTTTCGGGTACATTTATTTTTCGGAATATCGACCATTTTTCGTATTTTCGGGTAACTTTACTAGGTTTCTGTATCGACTTTTCGTTATTTCGGAAAATTTTCGTATTTTCGGAATTGTACATGGTTTTCGGCATATCGCCCATTTTTCGTTTTTTGGAACTTTTAGGTTTTTGGAACTTTTCGTTTCTCTGAATTGTACATGGTTTTCGGTATATTGCCCATTTTTCGTTTTTCGGAACTTTCCGTTTGTTCGTAACGTCTGTTCTCGTATCAAAGCTGTTACTCTATTCGTTTTGATGAAAACTACTATATGGTTTACTTTTTTAATACTACTTTATATATTTTTTTTAATTTTTGGTTTGTTTTTCGGATCCGATAATTCATTCTGTCGATACGATAATTCTGGCGATTCTATCGTGTTTTTTTAATTAACCCTTTCGCTGCTGAGGCTTTTCCCGCCTCTGTGCTGAGCTCATTTTTAGTGTGCACAGTCACAGACACATTCATGGCCATAAATATGTTGACAAATTTATGACAAATTGTCCATAGAAATGTCAAATTTATGTACATATAATTTTAACAGTGTGGAAACCAAGCAATACATATTTAACTTATTAAGTAAGGAAAAGCAACGCACACAAACAGGAAAATATATAAAAATATAACATTTATTTACAATAGGAAAAACTGCCCAACAGGGAAACCGTTACAACAAGAACACTATAAACAAATAAATAAAAATTAACAATGAATAGGGAGGGAGGAGGAGGCTGGAGTGGTCACTCAGAGAGCCTCCAGGAGGACTTCCACCGCATAATGTCCAGGGCAGGTTCAGTCACTCAAGCTGGCCCCGGAGCAACTCTATTCTGGCAGTTTGATTGTCCAGTTCGTCTATTGCCCTCCTGATGCTGGACCTGTCAGGTCTGGCTTCTCCGGCTGATATAAATAAATCCAATAAATGAAAGAAGGAATACAGTAAGTAAAGTGAAGCAGGTTATATTTTTGACTGAAACTCTTTAAAAAATATAACACTATACCACTGCTGGCGGCCTCCTGTGTCTCCGACTCCCCTTCCTCTTCCTCTTCCACCTCCTCCTCCACCACCACCGTCACTATATCTTCTGGTGCTATATATAAATAAATTAAATGAAAATATACAGTAAACAAAAAAGGTTTCTGTTTTTGATCAAAAGTCGTAGCAAAATACATACAACAGTAAAAAAAAAAACCTGGACTGGCGCCCTCTTCCTGCGGCTCCCTCTCTCCCTCGTCATCGTCCGAGTTCTCGTTCTGGTGCTGCAAAACTTGTGCTGCTAATATATATAAAAAAAAAATGAAAATACACAGTAAACAAAAAAGGTTTCTGTTTTTGAGCTAAAGTCATTGCAAGCAGCAAAATAAAACAGTAGTATAGTTAGTTACTATATATATATATATATATCTCAATACCAGAACTGGTGGTCGCCCGTTGGACGCCGCCTGCTCCATGGCACTATTAGTTGCCGCTGCTGCCTGCTGCTTCTTCCTGGTGTTTTCTGCCAAATAAAAAAAAATAAGACGTAAATAAATATGCATACTTTAAAAAAATTGTATATTTATAAACTCTACTTGCCGAACTACCGTATTATTGCGACACACCTCCTCTTCTCCATCTCCACCACTACCCTACCAGCTTGACCCACCACTACCCTACCAGCTTGACCCACCACCACTACTACTCTACTCCCATGATCTCATAGTTCTAAAGTCAGTGACGTCACAAAATATTTAGTTATTACTTATTTATTTTATTTATTTATAATGGATTTATGCTTTTGGATAAATTGATATGGGGGGATACATTTATTATTTGATATTGTGGATGGGGTATATTATATGAATTGGTGAGAATTGAGAAATATTTTTTGCAATTTCTCTGTTTTTACTTTTCACAGAAAGGATACATTGAGATTTCTCTGGGTTTGTTCATTTCAAAGAAGGATAGTGTCATGACATCATGGAACTGACATAGTGCTCCACGGCACGCTCGAACTTTAGTTTTTAAATATATATATACATTACGTTATTTATTTCTTATGTAAAAAAGTAAAAATTTAGATTTTTTTGTAAACATACAAGTAACTTGCTGGGCGCGAGTGAGACTATATTGATTTGATTGTCATGTCGAATGCTTTCTTTCGTATAGAATGGATATATTATTTAATTTATAAATAGCTTTGAAAATTGAGAGACGAGTAATTTCAATTTGTTGATTTTTGCTAAAGGAATTTTTCTTATTTTATTTGTCTATCTCTTGGTTGAGAGTCGACTCACTTACTTAAGGTTGAACTTGTGTGAGTCACCCATTGTCTATGTTGTGTTAGTCTGTGTCTGTCATCTGATGATTCCCTTCATTCAATAGATTATGTAAATGATGTTTGAGACTTTGAGGAGCTGAGAAGGGCAGGCCAGAGGATGTGTTTACTTTAGTTTCGGAATGAATGAAAATGTGGCATAATATAGTAGTACACTTAGTTAGTTACTACAGTATATATGTATACAGACAGTAGGAGCCAGGCAGGTACATGACATGTATTGTCTATTGTTCACCATTTGCTATGCAATTTCTGTTGGACCTGCTGTCACCTCTGCATAGTGGCGTTTGAGATTTGTCACGTTTTACACAAAGGATACATTGAGATTTCTCATGTTTCCAGGAAGGATACAGATAACATTGAGATGTCTCTGGTTTTATGTATGTCAATCTGGGTGGCGGCGACGGCGAGTAATATGTAGCGTTAGCACCGTGAGGCTGTCTTGCCCAAGGACAGGACACATACTGGATACATGGAGAGGTGCTCTTGCTGGGATCGAGCCCATGTCTCCTCCAGTCCCACTCCTCCAGGCTCTCTCTGGGTGGTAGTAGTGTACTCACTGTACTGTCCCAGTGAACCTGTGCCATACTTGAAATGAGAGAAATCTCAATGTATCCTTCCTGGTAAAATACTTTAACTAAAAAATCTATAAACATGCATGAGTGTCAGTGTAGTGGTGGTCGTGGTTTTTTTTTTTTTTTTGGGGGGGATACTATGCGAGTGTTAGGTTGCATGCGGGGGAGGGGGCCCCGGCCCATAAAACATTTGGAAATGGGGCCCTGTGATTCTAGTACTAGTTACTAATATACTCCCCTGGTACACAAAGTGACAGCACACTGTCAGTCACACACACATGTCACACACCACAGTGCCAAAAAAAAAACACACAAAATAACAGCATTGTAAATAAATAAAAATAATTTCATATCATAGACAATACATCAACAAAAATCTGAATTTTCATGTATTAAAATTGTATTGTAAAAATCACAAAAAAGAGAGCTTTGGTAAATGCATGTGTGTATATATGAGTCCTGTGTGTAAGTAAGTATGAGTCGTGTGTAAGTAAGTATGAGACTAAGTCCAGAAAAAAAGAGAATCAAAGTATTCTGTGCACATTATATTTAGCACACGATGCAAGCAATTATTATTATATACAGGATATAGCGCCAACAGTTTGCGCAGCGCTTTACAATATATATAAATAACACTTACGTTTGGCTATGACGCGCAGGATTTCACGCATCTGCTCCTCCTCGCGCGTCTTCAAATCCGACCAACCGCTTACGAAGCTGTCCATCAGTCCGAGCAACTTCAAATTTTTGGATCAGCGTCCTTTGTACCTTCCCAATGATGGTTTTCTTCCTGCTGTTATTTTTGCTGCGGTAAGGGCCCTTTCGACAATCGTAAATCGTATTTTTAAAAATTCTAACAAGTTCTACCATCTCCATAAATGTCATGTTAGACGCCCTCTTATTTCTTCTGGCGGACCCTGGGGTGTCTTGCATGTCTGCGCTCAGGCTAGAGTTGGGGGAGCCTGCTTCAGTTGCTGCTGCCATCATGGTGGATGTAAGTAACTGTTAACTTTGGCCTATCTAAAATCCGATAATATTGGGAGAAAAAAAACGAAACTTTACGGCTGTCGTACGTATAAAATCCGAACGATTTCCGAAAAGTTTGATTTTAATTATTTTTTTACTGCATTTAACTTTTGAAGCCTTATTTTATTATATGACCCAGACATCTTATATATCATTCTTTCTGGCAGACTCGGCAGATTCATAATATATCATTAGTAGATGTATACAACAAGTCCTGTCTGTATTATAAGCAAATAATGCAATAAAATTAGAATTTTCAATAATTTACAATGCGTACTGTAATTTTTTTTTTTTACCATTTTAAGTCATGTGAACGTTTGCGGTTATATTTTATATGAGTTGCACTTGTTAAATAAATTAACACATTCATCTAGAGTAAATACATCAAATAATATCACAATTTTCACAAAATACGTAATATCACAAAAAAGAAGAGCAATGGCAAAACCAAAAATGCATGTATGAGACTGAGTCCTGAAAAAATGCAAAGCTATACAGTACTTTGTCTATGACACGCCGGATGTGCCTAAATCCTCACGCGTCTTCTCTTCAGGACAGGTCAGACCAGCGCTTCCGCAGCTGGTCGCGTTACACTCGTTACTACTTCGGTCCTTTTTCCAGGAGGGTGCCGGTGCAGCAAGCCAGGATACGGTCCTTGCGGCTTGCGGACATTGTTCTTCCTGCCGTAAGGGCCCTTACACTCTTACAGCAGTCACAGTCATCATGCTTCTCGAAGATGCGAAATTGCGAATGCGAACCAGCTCCACCGGCATCTCCTCAAATGCCATGTTGCTGGGTGGACCACTTCATGGTTTCTCTGGGGTGGAAGGGGATGACGTGTCCGCACTGTCCGGCGGCGTCCAATAGGACTCTTTGAGTTTGAGCCATGATGGGTCGGGATGGTTTTTTAATTTGGTCTGACCAAAAAATTCTCAAACTCTGTCTACATACAATGGCTCCGTAAAGTTTACGACAGGCCGTAATGGAGACGGACAAACGCGCGTATATCAATCTCATCATGGACATATTCCATCATCATGCGCGCGCGAACCACGGACGTAAATGATCCGACTACGACAGAATTATCGTATCTCGATAGAATTATCATATCAACAGAAATATCGGATCAATGGAAATAATAACATATAGGGTATATAGAGTATAGAGAGAGGCAGGCACTGGCAGGGGCAGTCAGATTTTCTAACGGTCAGGAACTCAGGATCAGGACGCTGGACTAAAACAGTGCTATAGTACCAGTGGCGTCACTAGGGTTGGTGTCACACGGTGCGGTAACTTATGATGTCACCCCCCCCCCCCCGAGGTTTACATTTTTTTTTTAACAACTTACTCCTAATCGGTACTCCCATATAACACTGAATGCTCATACACACAGCGCACATTACTGTGAGGTTTATTGCTGTGGAGCTCTCTCATATGCTCACACAAATTTTTGCCAACTGCCAGCAAGTACGGTGCCTGTTTGAAGGCAGTGAAAGCACACATGGATATATATTGACTCCAGCAGCTCTGGATATATATTGCCCCCAGCAGCTCACCCATGGATATATATTGCCCCAGCTCCACGTGGATATGCCCCAGCTCCTCGTGGATATGCCCCAGCACGTCGTGGATAGTTACTCCAGCACATGGATATGCCCCAGCTCACACATGTATTTGCCCAGCTCCTCGTGGATATGCCCAGCTCTCGTGGATATGCCAGCTCCTCGTGGATATGCCCCAGCTCCTCGTGGATATCCCCAGCTCCTCGTGGATATGCCCCAGCTCCTCGTGGATACTGCCCCAGCACATATGAAATGCCCCAGCACATGAAATGCCCCAGACATGAAATGCCCCTCAAGGATATGCCCAGCTCACACATGGATTTGCCCCAGCTCCTCGTGGATATGCCCCAGCTCCTCGTGGATATGCCCCAGCTCCTCGTGGATATGCCCCAGCTCCTCGTGGATATGCCCCAGCTCTCGTGGATATGCCCCAGCTCCTCGTGGATATGCCCCAGCTCCTCGTGGATATGCCCCAGCTCCTCGTGGATATGCCCCAGCTCCTCGTGGATATGCCCCAGCTCCTCGTGGATATGCCCCAGCACCTCGTGGATATGCCCTGCCCCAGCACATGGATATGCCCCAGCTCCTCGTGGATATGCCCCAGCTCCTCGTGGATATGCCCCAGCTCCTCGTGGATACTGCCCCAGCACATGAAATGCCCCAGCACATGAAATGCCCCAGCACATGAAATGCCCCAGCAGCTCAAGGATATGCCACAGCTCACACATGGATTGCCCCAGCTCCTCGTGGATATCCCCAGCTCCTCGTGGATTATGCCCCAGCTCCTCGTGGATATGCCCCAGCTCCTCGTGGATATGCCCCAGCTCCTCGTGGATATGCCCCAGCTCCTCGTGGATATGCCCCAGCTCTCGTGGATATGCCCCAGCTCCTCGTGATATGCCCCAGCTCCTCGTGGATATCCCCAGCTCCTCGTGGATATGCCCCAGCTCCTCGTGGATATGCCCCAGCTCCTCGTGGATATGCCCCAGCACCTCGTGGATATGCCTGCCCCAGCACATGGATATGCCCCAGCTCACACATGTATTTGCCCCAGCTCACACATGGATATGCCCCAGCTCCTCGTGGATACTGCCCCAGCACCTCGTGGATACTGCCCCAGCACATGAAATGCCCCAGCAGCTCAAGGATATGCCCCAGCTCACACATGATTTGCCCCAGCTCACACATGGATTTGCCCCAGCTCACACATGGATATGCCCCAGCACCTCGTGGATAGTTACTGCCCCAGCACATGGATATGCCCCAGCTCACACATGTATTTGCCCCAGCTCCTCGTGGATATGCCCCAGCTCCTCGTGGATATGCCCCAGCTCCTCGTGGATATGCCCCAGCTCCTCGTGGATATGCCCCAGCTTCTCGTGGATATGCCCCAGCTCCTCGTGGATATGCCCCAGCTCCTCGTGGATATGCCCCAGCTCCTCGTGGATATGCCCCAGCTCCTCGTGGATATGCCCCAGCTCCTCGTGGATATGCCCCAGCTCCTCGTGGATATGCCCCAGCACCTCATGGATATGCCCCAGCACATGAAATGCCCCAGCAGCTCAAGGATATGCCACAGCTCACACATGGATTTGCCCCAGCTCCTCGTGGATATGCCCCAGCTCCTCGTGGATATGCCCCAGCTCCTCGTGGATTTTCCCCAGCACATGGAATGCCCCAGCACCTCATGATAATGGCCCCAGCTCACCTCCACCGCCTTTTTCGCTCCCTCAGAGCGTCCAGTGGGGCGCGCAGCTTGGGGGCTCGCCAGGGGGAGCCACGTGACCAGCCGCGATTGGCTGGTGAGTGGTGACGTGTTTCCTCCAGGCGAGCGAAAAAACGCGGCAGAGGGTGAGACACCCGCCTTAGGTGATGGTGTCACCCTAAAGGCGGGTGTCACCTGGTGCGGGCCGCACCCCCGCCCCCATGTTACGACGCCACTGGTATATACATTTAACGGCCACACGCCCACGGACTTACTCTATCCAAACAAAGTTCAGAATGATGTGAAACATTGGGACTTTTTGGATAGATCGATTTTTCGACTATCCAGAAGTTAAAAAAATAAAAATGGTAGAAATCTAATGCAAAAGTCCTGATGTTTCACATCGGGATGTCAGATATTAATAGGCTTGTGCACTGATTTTTTTTTTTCGGTTCGATTTGTTCTGATGTTTAAAATTTTCGATTGTAAATTTTTTTTGGAATATCGACCATTTTTCGTGTTTTCGGGTCACTTTGCTCGTTTTTTGTATCGACTTTTTGTGATTTCGGAAATTTTCTTTTTTTTCGGAACGTCTGTTCTCCTCGTTTCAAAGTGTCTAACTCTATTCGTTTTGATGTAAAGTACTATGGTTTACTTTTTTATACTTTATATATTTTTTTTTATAATAAATTTTAGGTTTTTTTTTCGGATCCGATAATTCATTCTGACGATACGATAATTCTGGCGATTCTATCGTGTTTTTTTTTTTTATTAAAGATCCTTTTTTTCTTATGAATATACATTTCACAACTTTATTTATTTAATCACATTACAAAAATTGTATGAAAGCCAAGGAACAAAAAAAAAGAACAAAACGATTTAAAAAACGGTAAACTGACCCGAATGGTCTGACTTTTAAAACATTTTTGTTTGGTTTTTTTTTTAAACGGAAAAAATTGATCAAAATGATCTGAAATGAAAAAAAATAATAAAATAAAATGATTTAAAACAGACAAAAATATAAATTAACCCTTTCGCTGCTGAGGCATTTCACGGCTTCCCTTCACGCCTATGTTCCTCACTGCGGTCTGCTGCTGAGCTAATTTTTAACAGTTTCGCTCCTCTTGTTTAAACGCGTTTTTGAAGCCTTCTTTTATAATATGACCCAGACATGTTATATATCGTTCTTTCCGGCAGACTCGGCAGATGATTCATAATATATCATTATCATATGTATGCGTCATGTCCTGTCTGTATATTATAACAAAAAATGCAATAAAATTTGAATTTTCAATGTTTGTTTTACAAGGTGTAAAGTGTTTTTTTCACATTTTAACATGCGACTGTTTGCGGTTATATTTTATGAGTTGCGTTTGTTAAAAAAAATTGAAATGGGGACTTGTTATATTTTTTTGGGTGACAATTACACTATTTTTAACAAACGCACCCCATACAAAAATCCTTAGTGCAGCATCATTGTTCACATTATAATTGAAATGGCAACAATATTGCTGCATTAACAAAACAAAATAAAAAACCTGTAATTTTTTTTTTTTAAATTTTTTAACATTGTCATGTTTGGTATTGTTGGAAAGGCCATGCTCTGGTCGATCCAAAGATACCAAACATTAACAACCGATAGCTGCCGCGGATCGGGAGATAGGGGGTTCATTGAACCCCTATCTCCACCATTGGTCACAGTTAGGGGTTAACTCCAAAACTGACGTCATTGTGACGAGGTCTTGGGACTGTCAGCAGCTGCTGTTCCCCCATGCTGTTGTCTTCCTGCAAAGACATGACCATGTTGGCGGGCAGCGTCTTAGTGGGCAGCGGTGGGAGAGAGAGAGCTCATAGCTGGGAGGAGGTGTTGTGTGAAGCTGCAAACAGGGACAAATAAAAAACTAGACCTGAGCCGCACTAAGGATCTTTGGGTTGTGTCGGAGAAGACTTCATGCAGTGCTGCCATCAATATTTTTTGATAAATTCTTGGTTATACAATGAATGTGACTGTGGACAAAAATCCGTGTTGTTGTGACATCGCCTAAGCTTAACAAAAAACCAGGCCACGTCGGTAATCAAATCTCAAGGCAGTACAACAAGGTTGTGTTAGTGTGTGACATTTTTTTGGCCAGGCAGGAAGTGTAGAATGTGCACAGTCACATTCATGGCCACAAATATGTTGACAAATTTATGACAAAGGGTCCATAGAAATGTCAATACATTTATGTACATATAATTTTAACAGTGGAAACCAAGCAATACATATTAACTTATTAAGTAAGGAAAAGCAACGCACACAAACAGGAAAATAGTGAAAAAATAGAAAATTTACAACATAAACATAGGGAAGGGAACATGGCAAACTTCCCAACAAGTTGCTGGCATTTGAGGAGATGTTGGAGCTGGTCCGCATCTTGGACTGCAAAGATTACAATTGCTGTATGGGCCTTACGGCAGGAAGAATAACACCCGCAAGGATCGTATCCTTGAAAAGCTACGCACCACCATCCTGGAGCTGTTCGGGAAGGACTGGACGAAGGACCATCTCAAGAAAAAGCTGGTCCAACCTCAAGGCACGCGAGCAGGAGCAGCTGAGGCACATTCTGGAGGAGGGAGGCTGCCATTGGTCTCACTGCTGCTCCAGGAGGTCTGCGGCATTGGTTATGTGCTCCCGCAGTTCCTGGAGCAGTTCTTGTATGGAGTTGACGGCGGTAGCTGCCAGGCGAAGCTCGCCGATCGCCTCCCGTCGGCGTCTGGCTTCTCCTTCTATATATCCAATAAATGAAAGAAGGAAAATACAGTAAGTAAAGCAGGTTTCTATTTTTGACTGAAAGTCTTGAAAAAATATAACAGTAGTATATACCAGTGCTGGCAGCCTCCTGAGTCTCCGACTCCTCCCCCACCACCACCGTCTGCATATCCAGTGCTATATGTAAGAAATTAAAGAAATAAATACAGTAAACAACAAAACTGATTTATTTTCGAACAAAAGTCGATACAAAATACAACAGTAAAAAAAAAAAAACTGGACTGGCGGCCTCCTGCTGCTCCGGCTGCCTCTCTATATCCTCCTCTTCCTCCTGCTCCTCCTCCTGCTCCTCTTGTGCTATACATAAAAAAATTAAATTAAAACACAGTAAACAAAAAATGTTTCTGTTTTTGACCAAAAGTCGTTGCAAAATAAAACCGTATATACCAGCGCTGGTGGACGCCCGTGGCTCCCCCTCCTCCTGCGCTGGGGCACTGGTCCCTGCCCGGGCAGATTCGGCGTCCTGTGCCTTCTTCTTCCTGTCTTCTGCCAAATCCAAAAAATAACACGTAAATAATGCAGACTGGAAAAAATGGTATATCTATACACTATATTGCCGAAAGTATTGCGACACCCCTCCACTACCCCACTACCAGTGTAGGCGGACAAAAACAGATTCACTTTCAAGACGGCGCCGGACCGGGCACAAGTAAGGATTGTCAGAACACGAGTCTCTTCAGGAAAGGCAAACTTTATTGTGTCGTCACACAAGTGCCCACACAGGATTGAATCGCAAAGAGTGAGCCCCCCCTTTCACCCGTGCAAGGGATCTTATACCCAAAAATACGTAATTGGGTACATCCCAGTTAGCCCACCTCCCAATGACACTTTATTCCACCCCACGTGGGTTAATACCTCCCTTTGGCTAATACAAAGACATTCCATTTAATTGGCTGTAAATTGGCAAACTTTGTGTTAGTTTCAGTAAATCATAATTAATTGCTCTTACTGTTCCGGGCTGCGCCCTCCTCCCTTGCGCCTACAATCACTTGTTACAGATGGCACCTGGCCTGATCTCTACTCCTTTGTCTTTCTGCGGGCCCCAACGACCTTGGAGGATCTACTTCGCTTTTCTCCTCCGTGCCAGGAACAGCAGAGATCTTTCATAAGGCTTTAATTGCTTTTCTGCTAATCTAAACGCATTCCTAAATTTCTATGTATACCTCATTCTAGTTTCAGCTACAAACCTGTCTAGTTATATACAAGTGAACCAATATTCTGAACAAGATGGCCGCCTGTGTACAATGGCGGCCGTCTTCCAGCCTATTTCCACTTCACCAGCTTAACCCCCCACTACTCCCATCTCATAGGTCTAAAGTCACAAAATATTTATTTATTTCCTCTGCACATAGACATATATTACCGTTCATTTATATATTTTTTTTCAGAAGTAAACATTACGTTTATTCAATCAAAACTATTATATATTTGTGTTGTGTGCGTACAAAGCGCATTGTGCGACTGCTTTTAGTTATTTTATAGAAGGCCTCAGCCTCAGTTTCACTTTCAGTTTCTGCTAATAATAAAACTGGATATTGCAGAAACAACAACAGAAATCCACCATTTTGTTTTGAAATTTGCATCTAAAGCATTCAATGACACTGCTGCAGCAGCTGCTGAGGATGTATTGAAGGCGGCTCTGTTAGGATGGGACATGTAGTTCTTCTGAAAGTGCATCCAATCACTTAGCAGAGACGCAGAGATTTTTATTGATGCGCAGGTGGGAGTCAATATTGGGCAAGCTGCGGGTCATCTCGTATGCATCACTCAATCACAACAACCTTCCCCCCCCAACACACTACAGACTATACACACAGTGCCAAAAGAAATCCAGCATTGTAATTTCATCTACATACATCAAATATCACAATTTTCACGAATACGTAAAATCACAAAAAAGAAAAGTTATGGCAAAAATGCACGTATGACGAATTGTGAAAACGCAAAGCTATACACAATCACATTGCATGAAAAAAGGACTAGATAAATCAAGGTATTTCTGCGCACATTAGCACATGCAAGCACATTATTATTATTATACAGGATTTATATAGCACCAACAGTTTGCGCAGCGCTTTACAATATAACATGACACTTACGTTTCGCTATGACGCGGCGGATGCGTCTCAACTGCTCCTGCTCCCGTACTTTTAAATCAGACCAGCGTTTCCGTAGCTGGTCCTTCGTCCGGTCCTTCCCAAACTTCTCCAAAATGGTGGCGCGTAGCTTGTCCAGGATACGATCCTTCCTGGCGTTATTCTTGCTGCGGTAAGGTCCCTTCTGGCAATCGTAATCTTTGGTATCAAAGATGCGGACCAGCTCCAACATCTCCTCAAACGCCATATTTTGGGCGCGTTTTTTCCTGGGTGCAGGTGGAACTTCTTCATCAAGAGATGAAGAGGAGGTCTCCTCTCTGGCAGCGGCCATTATGAAGAATAAAAAAAAAAATTTGTTCAAAAAGTTGTCAATAAAACTGGCTCAATAAAGTTACGACATGTGCGCGCGCGCGCATGCGCGACCCGCGGACGAATCGGATCTGACCAAAATACGAATATTCTGATCGGATCTTTGGAAACAATAAAAAAAAATTACAGAATCAGCCATATAACCGATACTAGTTAAATATACGATGTCCAGACTTACCGAAATGGTACCGAAATCCCGAATGGAACTGAAATCATGAATAGAGGGAAAATAAATTTCGATTTGACACATTTCAAGTCCATTCGAAAATTCCGAAAAATTTTCGATTTGGCAAATTTTTCGTTTTTTCGGAAAGTCTGTTCTCGTTTCAAAGCAATAGATTTCGATTTGACACATTTCAAGTCCATTCGAAATTCCGAAAATTTTTCGATTCGGTTCGGAAAACAGTTCGGATTCGACTTTTTCGGACCTAAAACTTTTCGGATTTTCGGCCGAATCAAAAGATCCGAATCGGGAAATTTCGTGAAAATTCCGAAATTCCGAAACCCGAAACGCACATCCCTACCACAGAGACGCCAGAGCTGCTGGGTCAGCTCAGCGGTGAACTGGGTACCCTGGTCGGACAGAATCTCCCAATGGAACCCCACCCTCGTAAACACGCGTAAGAGGGCGTTGGATATGGTGTCGGCCCGGATGTTGGCCAAGGCCACAGCCTCGGGGTACCGGGTGGCATAGTCCACCACGGTGAGAATGTATTTCTTACCGGTGGCACTGGGGCGGGGCAAGGGGCCAATTATGTCGACCGCCACCTGACTAAAGGGTTCCTGTATGATGGGCATGGGGTGCAGTGGGGCTTTTGGGTGATCTCCGGTCTTCCCTACTTTCTGGCAGACCAGACAGGTGCGACAGTACTCGCGAGTATCCTCACTGAGGCGGGGCCAAAAGAATGCTCGAGCCAACCGGTGTCGAGTCTTCTTTTGCCCCAGATGACCGGCGAGGGGAATGTCGTGTGCCAGTCTCAAAAGTTCCTGTCTAGGGCCCTGAGGTACTATCATCTGCTTGTGCGGGACCTGCTGCTTTTTGGTCCCCTCCCTTGCGGTATACCTGTATAAGAGCCCATCCTCCCACTCTATGCTATCGGTCCTACCGTCCCCCAGGCCCTGGCCGGCCCGGTCCCGGTATCGCTCTAGTGTGGGATCTGTCTGGGTCTGGTGTCGGAGTGTGTCGGGAGTTCCACGTGGGTGGGGGGTCCGGTCGGGATTCGTTGGGGTTTGGGGGGTCGGGGGTTTTGGTTGGGATCTCACCTGGGTCCCGATCGGAGTGCCGTGGCTGTTGCGTTGACTTTGTTGCCGGGTGGTCACTGGAGCGGCTGCGTCTGTGGTGTAGGCGGAGACCAACCATCCCAGGTCGTTGCCGAGGAGAATTTCGGCCGGTAATCGGTCCAATAAACCCACCCTCATGACTCCCTCCCCGGAACCCCAATCTAAATGAACGCGTGCCGTCTCGAGTCGGAGTACCTTCCCCCCCTGGCCACACGAACCGCGACGGTGTGATTCAACCAGGCGTTCCCCTGGATCAGATGGGGTCGTACTAGAGTGATGGTAGTCCCGGAGACCCTCGGCAGCCCGCCCGTTGATCCACACGGCCTGACGGTGGTGTTGGCGATTGTCGGCCGAGGCCGCTTGCACCAGGTCGGCCTCATGTAATCGTTCCCAATTCTTCCTGGGAATCCGGCCACGGAGCTTCGGTATTGTAACAATGTGCTGCGGGCGGTGCTTTGGCGGGGGGTCGTGGCATGGCCGGTCGGTTGGGACAGTACTGATGATAGTGCCCCTCCTGGTTGCATCCGTAGCAGCGGATGTTGGCCGGCTCGTTGGTCGTGCTGCGGGCCGCCGGCTCTGGGGGGGAGGAGCGGGTAGGGCGGGTCGTGAAGGAAGAGGTCGCTCCCCCCCCCCGCGACTTTCCTTGTGTCGGTGTATTCATCCGCCCAGGCAGCCGCTTGCTGCACGGTCTGAGGTTTTTTGTCCCGCACCCACTCACGTACTGCCAGGGGGTGTGCTCAAAGAACTGTTCCAGCAGCAGCTGGGTAATGTCTTCCACCGACTGCGCTTTACTTCCAAGGAACAAAGTCCGCAGGTCCCGTTGCAGCCGATGTGCCCACTTGACATGGGTAGCGCCATTGGGCCGGCGGGAGTTCCTGAATTTCACCCGGCTGGCTTCAGGGGTCACAGCAAATCGACTCAGCAACGCTTGTTTGACATAGTCATAGTTAGTGGCCTCCTCGTCCGGTACAGTCCGATAGGCCTCCGCCGCTCGACTGGTCAGTTTGCAAGCCAAAATCCCGACCCAAGCAGCGCAGTGTACCTCGTGAACCTGGCACAGACGTTCGAAGTCCTGGAGGAAGCTTTCTATCTCATCCTCTGTCTCGCTGAAGGTCTTGAACGCTTGAAATGGCACTTTCCGGGCGGTTGATCGATCCGGGTGGGGGCTGATGACTCGGTTGCTCTGCATCTCAGCCAGCCGTAGTTCGTGTTCGTGCCCCTTGTCCTGCTCCTCTTCCTGTCGGATCTCCTGTATCGCATTGTGGATGGCAGCCTCCGATGGGGCAGCTCCAAAGAGGGCAACTCGCTGCCGTACCTTTCTGTCAAAGGAACTTTTGGAGACCACTGCGTGGACAGGGACGGGGGCATCACGGTCGACGCGCCCACCTGGTCTAGTGCCTGCAGCTCCTCAATCATGGTGTCTTTGCTTTTGGAGCCCGGGGTTCCTCCCCGACTCTCCAACATGACCCGCAGGGTGTCCCTTTTGTAGTTACTGTACCCAGCCATGGTGAGGGTCTTCTTGGGGGGGTGCAGAGAGCAGATCCCACCGCTGCCACCAGTGTGACGGAATGGGTGTTGTCCGCCTGCGGGTGTGCTGCTTTCTGCCCCTCCTTGTGCTCTCGCCGCCCGACCCGACTACCGAGTGGCACGGCACTCGGCGTCTCGAGCGGCCCGGAATGATCCTGGGGAAGGTTTGGCGGGATACAGGGAGGGACCCCTGCGGGAGACCAGCCCGACTACCGAGTGTCACGGCACTCGGCGTCTCGAGCGGCTGATCCACTGACCTTGGGAGTGATGGGACCTTCTGCTGGATTAGCCACTCTGTAGGGAAACGTTTCGGATGTGCAGCGTTTCGATGTGTCGATGCGCGGAGGAAGCGCCGCTGCTTCGATTCGGGATGCGGGGTTGAAGTGGATACAGCGGTTCGATGCGCCGCTGCTCCGATTCTGGGATGCGGAGTTACAGTGGATACGGCGGTTCGATGCGCGGGGCTCAGCCACAGGGGTCGCGGGATCGGTACCTGGGCAATGGGGTGCACAAGAGACTGCGGGGAATCTCATGTGGTGGAGGCTCAAGGAAGACACCAGGCGAAGCTGTATGTACAGGTTGAACTGAACTTTACTGCAAAACTCCACATGTATTTATCAACATCATACAAGGACAAGACAATGGAATCCCTGCCCGCCCCCCATGGGTCTCATTGGCCCTTTCTCGGGTTGGGGACCTGGGTCCCGATTCAGATTGGTCGTTCCCGCATCGGGTGGTGCCGATTCGTTACCGGACGTTCCGAATCGGCCATTTTTCGGCGGGATCCAGCTCGGCCCACATTTTGAGCCTGGAATCCCTTTGTCCTTTCCAGACCCACGAGGGGATGGGCAATGGCGACGGGCACGAACATACAATGGGTGTCTTACATACTTTACACGGTTATACATACAGGGAACACTTTTATTACATCACGCAATATCAACCACAGCTAATAAAGGAATCAAGGTGTTCCTACGGTGCAACGGCACTGAAGAGTTCACAGTAACACCAACGTCATTGAAACTGTCCCTGGCTGAGAGTCCTGGGCTTTGCTGCCGAGCCTCTTGGGTCATTCCGTGACATACATATTAAATGCATGTGGAGCGCTGTGTAATCTATAGTTCATAGTGTGGTAATGTGCACCTTCCTGCATTACTTTGCATGAAAAATGTACACTCTGTAGCTTGATCACAATTCACTGTGATAAGATGGAATATGTCTTCTGTAGCCTGACCAGGGGTCAAGTCAATGGAAGCTCCATTCCTCCACTATGGCAGGAGAAACTTGATTCCCATTTGGTTGGTCAGGGAAGCGGCAATACATTTCTCTTTGGATGTATGTAGGGCTTGAGCGTATTAGCAATGCATATGAATTATACATGTTGCTGGGCAGTACCTCTCCATACTTTCACATGAAATGGTATTGGTTTCCTTAATCTTGGCTGATCTGTCATACATTGGAACAAAACTAATGCTCAGTTTTGTCTGCTTGCTCTAGGGCTCTACTTCCAGGCAGGGGAACACGTCTGTGGCGTTGCATGAGTTAAGCGCCCCCTAGGACCAGGTGGTTGGTTGCAGATCAGGTTATTCCTTTTATCACATTTATATTTAGGTGCTGGCATTGTTCATTTTAGCTTAAATAACTCCGTGCGGGGCCTGACACATTGCTTGCCAACCTCTCAAATCTGCAGCTTGGGAGCTTCTGTGTGTCGGTTATGTTTGTCCAAATCGCAGTATTGGGACCCGACCTGCTCTGGTGATGCTGTTGCCTCCCTCCCCTACTGCAAAGGTGGTCATTCACTAAATGGCAATGATCACTCTTGCAATCATAAATATCACAATTCTTGGAACTTGGGTGATAGTTGCCTGTCGACAGAATGCAACTCCAACACCTGCAGGCCAAGTTGCTTCAAAGGTGAACCGCACTACTGCAGGTTTTCTTCCGTTAAATGAGTAAAATGTGGTTATTCTCCGTTCAACATTGTCCTAACTCTTAGGAATATACTCTGGTTTTTATGTGGTGCTCTCAATGGACCTAGTAATTTTATAGGCTGCAATCCCACAGAATTGCGCTTCATACGTCAGTGTTAAAGGACCGACAGGACATCCCATCAATAATTCACAAATTTCCAATAAATGCAAGATATTTAATGTCTAAAATCCATGATTATGCAGATTGCGTTAGAGAAATGGTTAATATTCTTAATACAATTTAAGAACATGAACGTTTAAGGTTCACTTGGCGCTCAAATGCCCCGTGTGTAAACTAGAGTTCAGCCACAACTGTGCAGAGATAAACGTATACAGATGCCTCACAACTGAAGACCAAGAGGTCTCCATAGACCTCCCATACAAACTATGTTGTACACAATGTAAGACACACGCAAGACAACTTTCACCGAGACACCTGACAAAGCTACAGTGAAATCTATGCTAAAACACTGTTGCAGTTCCCTCAATACAATTCAATGTGGTGTCACCGTAGCTCCCGACATAACCACCACGTTCTTACACTTGGCTCTGTGTGCTGAGACTGTTTTCACGGTCTGCCAATCTCTCAATTTAACATAGATGCTATTTTTTTATATATCACAAGGGGGAAAAAAATGGCGGCCATAAATATTGATTACACGTAACAAGTCTAAAAACCCACTACGCAAATATTAACCAATGTCAAGGATCTGTATGATCCGATAAACTAATACCAATGTATATCAACACAAATCAATCCTAATTGTGTCATTAAATATCTCTACATTTATGTCCATACACTTACACAAAGGAGGAAAACCTTTTTCCAATATTTTCTATTAAAAACCAGAAAGGTAGAATGAAACAGTCTTTGCATATAAATTATAGTCCGTATATAGGGGAAAGGGTTATGTAGAGTCTTAGAAAAAACATACCGATTAAATATCTGTACATTTTATAATGTGCCTTTTTTATAAATATCTTATGACCTTTTTTATTAGGATAGTTTTGACGTACATGGGTATTTTTGTCGGATCCTACTGATCACTGACATTCTATGATTTAAAGATGTATGATATGAAAAGTTTGGTTAATATTTGTGCCTTGCTAGACTAGTTACGTGTAATCTCTCACTTTGCCCTGTTTTGTGTTGTCATTAGGCTGGCCCTGCCATTATTCCCTAGACCCACATAAAACCAGTAACCTCTAGGACCATAGTCCACAGTTGACCATGAGATAATGGAGATTTTACACCTAATGTCAGACAGGTTTGAGGTTTATGAGCAAACGAGATGAAACTCATAGGATTATTCAACACGCAGAAAATTACACATTTTATTCCAAATGAAATCCTTATTTTATTGTTCACTCTTCCCTGTAACTTGCTGGCTAACCCCTCTAGTTTCTCTTGAAGGTTCTGGTGGGTTTTGGAAGAACTGGTATTTTTCTGGTTTTTGGATTAATGGGGAGAGTGGCGACATCTTTTCTCTGAATCACAAATAGAAAGATGTTCCTCACCTCATTGTGAATTAGTTTTCTGGAGGTTCAGAGTTGGATATTGTTGCTGAGAAATATACAGTAGGCGAGTGATGTGGAGGGGACGGGGGATCTGGGTGGAGGCCGGGATACCTTCCTGGAAAGAACAGAACGTATTTTACATATTGACCAGTTTAACCCCCATATTAAGGGTTGAGTTATCCCGAGGCCCAAACTGAAAGCCACAGGTGAAAGAAAATAACCAAACTTTGCTGATTGGTTTTATATGCTTGTTTTCCTTCATGCGCCCTGCTGGGAACATTGGTTTTTCAGTGCTGTGCTTGTTACCTTTTGTTTTTGTTACTCCTCAGGCATCTTGATTTACATATTGACGGGTTAAACACCCAGACTAAGGCTAGGGTCAGACGAACGCATTTTTCGCATCGTCCGTGAAAAAGTGCGTCCGAATGCATGGACGTACTTTTTTCACAGAATACGTAATAGCGGTCATACGATGCGCATTGTCGGCTGTGATTTCATACGGATCCAAACCAGGAAACTTTGGGTGTCTGGATGTTATGTTGGCCGGACATGAGCAGCATCTGACGTCTCCCAATCACGCACACGCTGCTATGCAGACGCAGTGCACTCTGTAGGTCAGTACTAGCGGTTCGTTCTTGCGAAAATGTGTTTGTTTGCCGCTTGCGTTGCGCGGCCGAACTTTCATGCGGCTGTACTTTGTGTGTGGGCCTGTGTTGGACGTCATTTGCTGCTACCACAGCCGTAATAAAGTGTGGCTAAACGCATATTCGCACTGCGTTCATCTGACCCCCAGCCTAATGGCTCAGGATTGTATCCCAAAGCCCAGACTGAAAGCCACAGGTCTACTATAGTCATGGAACAATTTAAATGGGAACAAACTCTTTATCTTCTTTTCTCCTACATGCAACCTGCTGGGAACATTGGTTTTTCAGTGGTGAACACTGCACTTCCAGCACTTTCCAGCTTCTCTTGTACCTAATGAGATTATAGCTGCGTCTCATTGCTTTCACGCCGGGCATTGAGGTGATCCTCTCACTTCTACCCATGATCAGGAGCAAATGTGACGTCTTGGATGAAAAAGCCAACCTGTTGAATGATTAGAATGTACAATAACATTTTAAGGAGCGACGCAACGCCAATAAAATCCTAGATTGCTTTGCATTATCCAGAGTTTATACGTAAGAAATATCAGGTTGACGTCAGAGTTGACTCGTGATTTTTGGAGTCAGCAAACGGTGTTTCTCCGGCACACAGCACCAAGCTGAGGGTGTATTGATTTTAGAGGCAGAATGGTGAACCCTGCATACGCCTAGAAATATGGAAATAACGCTCAGGGAAGTTTCTTTCTGTCTATGGACAAGATTTGTGTGTTTTGATAAAAGGACAATCAACGGAGCGCAGGTTAAAACTAGTATATATGATTAAATACATGTCCATCTGTATTTCTTCCGAATTCTCCCCGAATCAACTCTTTGTAGTGTAATAAGCGTCTCGACAGAAGAGAAAATCACAAATAGCGCAATATGTAGATTCAGATGTGTGGAAGAAAAATAGGAAACAGTTGTCCACTCATTTTTGAGCCTGACCTAGGCTCTAGGATGAATTGCGTTTATGGGTCTTCAATTGTATTCAGGTGCCCATAGACCTACGGTATACTTGTTATCTTCAGTCTATTTTATTTTTATTTTTTTCCCCCCCTGCAGTGAGTAACAAATAATACTGAAGCACTCCCCTAGTGCAACACCGTTAAGGTATAATGAAAGTGGATATACATTAATCTCACATGTTCATGAGCCGCACTTGGCTCCAGGATGGCGCATAAGAATTGTGAGGCAATTCTGAAAAACCTTCTTTGGAAATATGTACCAGGAAGCAGCAGTATTATAAAATTTAATACATAATATTTCAATTATCAGAACTCGTTTCGCTTCTCAGAGCTTCTTCAGCTGGTATGTATGTAGTCTTGTGTCTGCTGCTCCCTTATATAATGTTTAAAATGTCCCAACAAATCCTTCATGAATTAACATCAGGTTAAAATCATTAAAACAATTAAAACCACATGTAAAACCAATAATTACTCTGTCATCTCAACGTATACGCATCAACGTTTTCTTCCGTAATGCGTCATTTCCGATCATAGGCATCCGCCGTCTAAACGCCTGCGCATCAACGCTGCTGTTTAAACCGTGATATGCTATTTCCTACCATGATATGCAGAAATATTATCCATATTAGTATAAAGGGTCTGTATTCAGTCCACCATTTTGGTGCACAATGTCCCATAATGCGTGTATGCGCATGCGTAGCCCCTAACTCACTACATGCCTCATTCAATCTGCCATCTTGGCGTCCAGAATTCTCATTAAGGCGCAGATGGCGCTGCGCACCTCAGTACACGCGCATCATATATTGCGCATCGAGACTAAATTTAGGACATGTATGTAGCCCATACTATACCATTATCAACGCATGCACACCCTCACCATCTCAGCTCATGGAAGCAATGGCAGCAATATCTTAGAATGTCTACATTCATTTGTGCGCTGCGTATATACATAATGCATAAACTGAAACATGCGCTACTAAATAAAGCGCAGATTGCATATATGCGCAATAGCAGCCCCTAATTCACTACATGCCTCATTCATTCTGCCAACTCGGCGTCCAGAGTTCCCATTGATGCGCATATGCGCCTGCGCACCATAATATAGTGCGCATATGGACTAAATAAGGACATAATGTAGCCCCTACTAAACCCTTATCAACGTATGCGCATCCTCACATCTAATCTCATGGCAGCAGTATCTACACTCATATGCCATTGTGCGTTGCGTGTATAAATAATGCATACATACTGAATCATGCACTGCAAAATCTAGTGCAGGTACAGTTGCGGCCTTTCCCTATATGCGGCATATTTTACCGCCGTTAAAAAAACTATACGAGGGTCAGCAATATTAGTCTGACCCTGACGTTCAGCCACATTGGACTAAATTTCTATCAAACCCTATTTAGAGGACAACCATATCTATGACTATATCTTACCTATAAATCTGTCAATAGCACTAAGTGTCAATAATTATCTCTAGTCCTAGAAACATAGAACATAGAAACATAGAAAAATGTCGGCAGATAAGAACCTTTCGGCCCATCTAGTCTGCCCAATTACATGGATACTTTCCCTGGATTTATCTTTTGTTTAGGATAGCCTTATGCCTATCCCATGCCTGCTTAAATTCAATTACTGTTTTGGCCTCTACCACTTCTACTGGAAGACTGTTCCATGTATCCACCACCCTCTCAGTAAAATAATGCTTCCTGATGTTACTTTTAAACCTTTGCCCCTCTAATCTAAGACTATGTCCTCTTGTTTTGCTACTTTGTTTCCTTTTAAATATACTCCCTTCCTCTACCTTGTGGATTCCCTTTACGTATTTAAATGTTTCTATCATATCTCCTCTGTCTCGTCTTTTTTCCAAGCTGTACATGTTAAGATCATTAAGCCTTTCCTGGTAACTTTTCTCCTTCAAGCCGTACACCATTTTAGTAGCCCTTCTCTGAACTCTCTCTAAGATGTCTATATCCTTCTGGAGATACGGTCTCCAGTACTGCACACAGTACTCCAAGTGAGGTCTCACCAGTGCTCTGTACAGTGGCATGAGCACTTCCCTTTTCCTACTGCTAATACCTCTCCCTACACAACCAAGCATTCTGCCAGCATTTCCTGCTGCTCTATTACATTGACTACTTACCTTTAGATCCTCTGCAATAATAACCCCTAAATCCCAACTCTCAGATGTTGAGGTTAGGACTGTATCAAATAGTCTATATTCAGCCCTTGGGTTTTTACGTCCCAGGTGCATTATCTTGCACTTATCCACGTTAAAACTCAATTGCCACAGCTCCGACCATTTTTTTAGTTTACCTAAATCATTTGTCATTTGGCTGATCCCTCCAGGAACGTCAACCCTGTTGCAAATCTTTGTGTCATCAGCAAAAAGACCTACTTTTCCATTTATACCTTCTGCAATATCACTAATAAAAATATTAAATAGAATGGGTCCAAGTACTGACCCCTGAGGTACCCCACTGGTAACAAGACCCTGCGCCGAATAAACTCCATTTACCACAACCCTCTGTTGCCTGTCCCTCAGCCACTGCCTAATCCATTCAACAATATTGGAATCCAAGCTCAGCTTTAGTCCTACAGTCATATTATTCAAGGTGACGATAATAATTAATTATATAATTAACCCAATTTGGGGTAAAGTGCACTTACAAGCATAATATAGTCAACCGTATTCTATCACCATGTATCTGTGATTATTAATCCTAATTCATTACAATATATATCGTAAAGTGCTGTAAAAAGTGCCAATTATAATTCAATAACTTCTATATACAACTTTAAGTGCTATATCAATCATTTATTCCTCAATCAATATGTGACCTATTTAAAATAAAGTGACAATAGTGTTATAAGATTTATAAAGCGACTTCATAATTACAATTCCAAATATATAAAAATTAAAGTGCTCTAGTTGTGCCGATTTAACTGATTTTTAACCTTTTGTATACTATTTAAAATGCTAATCTTATCATACATTTTAGTGATCTATAAAGTGACATTACATAATTATCTACACCTATAAAAACTCTTTAGTTGCAGCTTATGTGACGGATGCATATGACTTCTATATTAAAAATTATATCGCTCACTACCGTATATTAAAATATTTTTAATTCTTTACCGTATTTAGTTCCAATTCCTATTTTATCAAAATTAAAGTGCTCTAGTAGTGCCGATTTATTAAATATTAATCTTTAACAACATTTTATATGTTCTTTAAATACATTTTAGTGATCTAGAAAGTGACATGATACTCGCCCATATAGGCTCTTTAGTCATGACTCTGGCAACGAATACATATGGCTTCTATATTAACGATATCTACCGTATATTAAAATATATTAACTTTTTAAAAATTATTACCAAAAATATTTTAAAGGAAATGTATCAATTCAAAGTCATTATTTAGACCACTAGCTGCCATGGTTCCTAAATCAAATATTAATTTCATTTCTTCCCTCCCTAGAACTGTGGTCTCGTTCATGCCCTTATTGGTACATTTTACCTTTGTTAATAGCTTTAAACTTTAAGCCCTTTGGGCAGCTATTATGTGCATGTTTAAAATGGTGGGGTACGGAGTGTTTTTCATATTGATTCCCTAGATTTCTCACATGTTTAGGAGATTCTCACATTGAGGGCACGACTGGTTCGTCCTACATATTGGAGTCCACAGGGCATTCCAATAAATATATAACATTTTTTGTACAGAAATTTAGAATGCCTCCAATATTGACCTTTTTCAATTTTCTTATTGTAGAAGCTCCCTGAGAAAGTCTTGGAGTTTCCTGTAGATCTACAGGCCAAACACTGGCCACATTGAAACCCTTCTTTTAAATTTAAAATGGTTGGACTTTCTTTCTCTCAAATTTACTTTTCATTAATCTTGTTTTAATATTCTTAGCCCCTCGAAAAAGTATCCTTGGTCCCCCCCCCCATATCGTGTCAAGATCAAGTATTTTTTTAATCCATTGGTCCTCATTACTAAATTCACAGATAAAAGGAACCTCTTTTGTGATCTCTTTTTGAGTCTTATATTTTATAAGACTTTCCTGATCCACCTCCCTTTAACTCCTTTTTATAAGATTTTCTAATTCATCTTCATCATAACCCTTATCCATAAAATCAGTCTTAAGGGACTCTGCTTGTTCTTCAAACCTATTAATATCTGAGCAATTTCTCCATATTCTTGTTAGCTGGCCCTTTGGTATCCCTTTTAGCCAAATACTATTGTGACAGCTGGTTTTGTTGATATAGGTGTTTGTATCAACCGCCTTAAAAAAAGGTCTTAGTATGTATCTTATTCTCTTTTATCACATCTTTACTCCAATTTCTTTCCAATTTAGGCTAGGGTCAGACGAGCGTGACTTCTACGGACTGTACGTCCGTGCACACGGACGTACGTCAGTACGGAAGACGCAGTAGTGGCCACACAGTCAGTTTATTCACTGATGTATATTTTGACGGATGTAGGCGGGGAAAATAAAAAGCAAAACCATTTTGTCCGTGAAAAATGCTGGACGTATAAATGCAGTCCGTCTGACCACGTTCCATCACTCACACACAAAGCTATGCGGACGTTGCGGACGCAGCGCACTTTGTGCGGCCGTTCTAGGGGTTGTACGTTCTTGCCTGCCTTGCGTCCGTGGGCCGCGGCCGTTGTGCGTCCGCAGTTCAGTGCGGACGTACTTCGTGTGTGGGGCTCCAATGGGCTTTCTGTCATGCTATCATGGACGTACTTTTAGGCGCAATCACGGACGTGAACACTACGCTCGTCTGACCCCAGCCTTAATCCCCCAATCTACACTATCCAATTGGTCCAAAAATGTAATTAGATCATCCTCTCCTTTCCACATAAAGAACAAATCCTCTATCTCTTGCATATGGGCACCCTTCCACGCGCCCAGTCAAGCGAACCATAGACCAAGTTGGTTTCCCAACCTGCCATATAAAGGTTCACGTAACTGGGCGCAAATCGGGTGCCCATGTCAGGTTGACGTCAGCGTTGACTCTATCGTGATTTTTGGAGTCGGCAAACGGTGTTTCTCCGGCACACGGCACCAAGCTGAGGGTGCATTGATTTAGAGGCAGAATGGTAAACCCTGCATACGCCTAGAAATATGGAAATAACGCTCAGGGAAGTTTCTGTCTATGGACAAGATTTGTGTGATTTTTAAAAGGACAAACGGCAAATCACTAATGTTCAATATTTTATATTTTCATAGGCGCCATTTGGCGTGATTTAAATGATAGCGCTGTATTCATGAATACTGCTATGATGGGGGAAGGGCAGGTAACAAATCCTCCCAAAATTACATAAAACATGTGGTGCACAAACAAGATAATTCCACAAAGGAAACCTTTTTATTTTCTGCAGAGTTAACAAGAATTCGATACACTGAGCATTTAGAATAAAGAGCAAATGAAATATACCTGGGGACAACGTCTGGATGATACAAGGTTCACTGGGATCTTAAGAGAAAATATCACACAGTATGTTTTTATATTTGAAATGAAGCATTTAATAATCACCACTCACACAGGGCTGGATTTATAACCAGGCAGAGTAGGCATGCACCTACAACAGGGCACCTTGCTCGACGGAAAATCAAATTTACAATCCTTCAGACTTCTAGAGCTAGGAGGATGTATTGGGTATCATTGGGAAGGCCGGAGTTTGACCTTTTTCAAAGCCAAATATTTAAAAATAAAATAGTGCTGCATTAAACATTTCCTAGCTCTTATTTCACACACAGCCAGCAAGTATGGAGGTAATGGCACATTGTTTCGACTAACCTGTGGCGCTATAGGGAAGAGACACAGGGACTTTGGAATGTGCTTCGTGCAACTAATGGTGCCCATATAGAGGTGTATTAAATGAGGCAAAACCTAAATATATTTGTCTCCGGTTGTAATAATTTTCACTCATCTGTCTTTTCCTTTGCCTTTTAGTTGTAATATATAAAGAGACTTTATGGACACATTATCTGAGGTGCGCTGTACCTGTTCTTTTGAATTGGTGACTGTTTTAGATCACGATCTCTTTTGGTTTTGGGGGAGCCTCCCCTACGAACACTGACTCTGATTTGGGAGTGTTTTCATGGTAGCGCTCCACTATCAAGGATTATGATAGTCTTATATGGGGCAATTTTGGTGCCGATGCTGAACTGCATTGGAACGCACCATAATATGCTGTCAATTAGTCAGTATTCAGTGAATTGACAGCTTAATGAATAGACTAACTGCCATGAGACTGTACTGTTTAGAGGTTGATGACCTCTGAAGAGCTGATCTGGTACATTTGACATTGAATGCCAAGTGTTTTTTTTTTTTAAAAAAGTAAAATGATTGAAATGCAACATCAGTAATGTTTGTGAAAAGGAAAATCCTCTTGCGTACAGACCGGTGCTGGCCATGGTGTAGAATGTCTGGTCTGTGGGCGCATCGAGATGCAGCTCTTCACTTCAATTCATGACTTTCATCTGTGAAAGATGTCAAATTCCAGAAGCTGATATCTGGCTTTAAAGGAACATGGAGAATGTCAGGGCCAGCCCAGTGGCCAACATGTCCCACAGACCAACGACTGGGTGCTTGGATGTAGTTCGAGGAAATCCCTTATCCAAATTTATATATATATATATATATATAAACGCCAGGGATCCCCGCACTCCACGTGTAAATGCAGTTAATTGCTCCGGTGCTGGACTCTCGCCGAACCAGCTATATACAGTGTACAAAGGAGACCGCTCCACGGAGTCTTCAATTCAAGGAACTTTAATGTGAAAAATTATTCAACGTTTCAGTCTTATCAAAGACTTTCGTCAGGAATATAGAACAAACACAAACACCAACTTTATATAGACCAACATACAAATTAATTACACCTGTAACTGCAAACGTAAACTACGCAGCGCGAGTGCCGTCGAAGCCGGAACTCTGGAAGGGAGCGGTCAGATGACCGCAACCATAGTAACCAGACGCCGGCTCCCAGGGCAGAAGCAACGCGGTAAAGGACGAAAAATATAAACAAACAAAAAAAAACTAAAAACGAACCCTGAGAAAAGGGTAAGTTGCATAAATTATTCTAATAACTCAAAAGAATAACATATTAAATAAACCCAAAAAAAATCAAACCTTAGATCTGTATAGTAGATGAATAATGCGAGAAAAACAAATTATAAACAACGATAAACAACGATAAATATAAAGTATATTCATGATTAGAGACCGAATCGCAGATTTCATATTAGGAGACCTCCCCAAGCCACAATTGATTATACATCGGGGGAATCAGCCTCAGAAACGGAAACTTCTGTTCCTCCACACAGGATGGCTCCTAAACCGACAGACACCTCAGGTCCATCTTTTTTAGAGCCGGGACTTGGACTCATTCGAGAGACAAGGTCCTCTCCCCGTCAAGGAGGAGAAGACATGGGCGCATACGTCGGGGGCACAAGGAGGCGGAGGAACCAAGGGTCTCAGGGGGAGACCTCCCAAGAACCAAAGATAACATCTGTTTACAATCTTTCCCAGCGCCGCCTCTCTGCCCCCGAGTATAGTATTCTATCTAAAGGACTAAGTTTTGTGCCGACTACTAAACCTGATTTATTTGAATGGGATATTGATCAATATAAATTTGGCCGGTCTTTGAGACTTGCCGAATTTTTTGGTCCATCTCCTCCGCTTACTGCCTCAAGTGATTTTGATCTTCATCTCAGAAGTAAATTTGACCCTTTATCTAGCAATGTGTCTATTAAAACGTTCTTGCAAACAGTTAAAAAAAGAGACTAATGATATTTTAGCCAAAAAAACCAAAAAAAAACAGGTCTGTATGTAATCTGACAGGTGCAGAAAGGGAAGCCATTAAGAGCTTAGGCTCTGATCGTTCTATAACCATTCGCCCGGCCGATAAGGGAGGTGGCGTTGTAGTTTTAGATTACAATTATTATAGGGAAGAGATTGGGGCTCAACTTCAGGATTCCGATACGTATGAGTTATGTTCTGTAGATCCCACAGAAACCTTTAAAGGTCTCATTAAAGAAGTTTTTTGGATGCCTTTGATAGACATCTTATTGATGAAAAGATCAAAGAGATTTTTGATAGTTCAATTCCCCACAATCCCTATTCTATATACTTTGCCGAAGATCCACAAGGATAGCCATCGACCCCCTGGGAGGCCAATAGTCTCCGCGGTGGGTGGTCTGTTAGAACCCTTAGGACAATTTATTGACAAAGCTTTAAAAACACCCGTGATGATGCTTTCCACATGTCTCCGTGATTCAACTGATGTTATAAATAAGATCAAAACAGTCCCTCTTTCTGATCAATCACTATTTGTTACTATTGATGTCTGCAGCCTCTACACCGTCATCCCTCATGATGACGGTGTCGAGGCTGCTAGATGGGTATTAGAGAATGCTACCAGTGGAGTTTCGTGGGACATTGATTTCATCATTGAATTATTGAGACTCTCCCTTCGCCTGAACTATTTTCGATTCGAAGACAAGTTTTATCGACAGCGGAGGGGGACTTCAATGGTGCCCCGATGGCACCCATGTACGCTAACGCGTTTATGTATCTCTATGAGGTTAAATACATTCTGCCTTTGTTCTCTGATGGGTTGAGAGCCTATCATAGATTTATTGACGACATCTTTATCATCTGGGACGGAGATATGCCACAGCTTGAGCAGAAAATGTCCTTATTGAATAATCTTCCTACGACAATACGATTTACATATCGGTGCGATCCCCAAAGGGCAGAGTTCCTGGATCTTGACATCTTCCGGGTAGAACATCATATAGCTTACTCGCTTTTTCGCAAACCAACTGATCGAAATACCATTCTGCATAATCACAGTTTCCATCCCCCTAAACTCAAGGACTCTTTACCTGTGTCCCAGTTCCTCAGGGTCCTTCGTAATAATTCCAACCCTGATATACGAGAGAGACAGATCGATTCAATGCGTCTTCGCTTTCTTGAGCGGGGATACTCTAGTCCTACTCTTACAGCTGCCTTGGCCAATGCACGATCCAAATTTGAAATCAGTGACTCGATTTCCTCGGGATCGGCACCCCCTAGGTTTCTGTTTCCTCAAAAATTTAACACTCAATCTAGACGCATTAATAATTGCATACGCTGTAACTGGCATATGCTGCAGAGCGACATTAGTTTGGGAGGCAAGTTTAAACAACCCCCAATCATGTGTTATAAAAGGAATAGAAACCTGAGAGACTTATTGGTCCATACAGACCAATATACACGTAATCAGAACACGTTAGCAACTAGTCCGGGGTGTTTCCGTTGTTTGGGTTGCACTACCTGCAACTTTGTAAACCCGTGTAAATCTTTTCAGCACCCACACACTGGCCGCAGCTTTAGGATCAAGTTTAGGATAACGTGCACAACCAGATTTGTGATTTATGTGCTCACGTGCCCATGTGGCTTGGCATATGTGGGTAAGACTACTACTGATCTCCGTACACGCATGGCTAATCATCGGTCGTCCATTAGGGCAGCATTGAGCGGAGGTGAAAGTCCCCACCCGTTGCCCGACACTTTAAAGAGTTTGGTCATGCACTCTCGACTTTGAGAGTGCGACTCATTGACCACGTTCCAGAGCTCCCACGAGGGGGTGATCGGGCGAGTGAATTGTTGCGAAGGGAGGCCTATTGGATCTTCACTCTAAATACCATAGCCCTAGGGGATTAAATGAGTTTAGTTCATATGGTCCGTTCCTTTCAGAAAGATAGAGATAACTTCAGTGGCTTCGATTCTCTGTGTTTTTTGTTGTTCTTTATTAAGGGCATTGGCGTTCAATATATATATTTTTTTAAAATCCCTTGAGTATACCTTTATTAAAGAGGTTTCGTTTTTTGCTTTTTTTACATAGTGTTTCATATTATAAGCTCACTGGTCAACTTATGGAGCTGGTACACAGCTCTTTAATGCGATTTGTGTTCTATTTATGCATGAGGGTTTCTTATACATGCATTTTTTGTTTAAAAATAATTATTTAATCATGAATATACTTTATATTTATCGTTGTTTATCGTTGTTTATAATTTGTTTTTCTCGCATTATTCATCTACTATACAGATCTAAGGTTTGATTTTTTTTGGGTTTATTTAATATGTTATTCTTTTGAGTTATTAGAATAATTTATGCAACTTACCCTTTTCTCAGGGTTCGTTTTTAGTTTTTTTGTTTGTTTATATTTTCGTCCTTTACCGCGTTGCTTCTGCCCTGGGAGCCGGCGTCTGGTTACTATGGTTGCGGTCATCTGACCGCTCCCTTCCAGAGTTCCGGCTTCGACGGCACTCGCGCTGCGTAGTTTACGTTTGCAGTTACAGGTGTAATTAATTTGTATGTTGGTCTATATAAAGTTGGTGTTTGTTCTATATTCCTCTGACGAAAGTCTTTAAGACTGAAACGTTGAATAATTTTTCACATTAAAGTTCCTTGAATTGAAGACTCCGTGGAGCGGTCTCCTTTGTACACTAATATATATATATATATATATATATATATATATATTATTTCTATAGCATTGTCGGCCTCTCCAAACAGAGCTCCAAAGGGCCGTGTACTTCTGTGTAAACAGGACAGGCACAGAGAAATGGGCAAAACCATTGTATCATCTGTTATTTTTGTCTTCAGTTACTGCAGAGATTTCATATTTTGTATCAAAACCCTCTGATCCTTTCTCCTAATATACATCTTTTGTATAAAGTTCCTACATATTATGAGGTGTGCATGTCAGGGGTTTATCCATAAGGGGTGTAGGTGTATTTTTAGGGGCTCATACATAATTCAGGTGTATGACAGAGCTGCAAAGACTCTTTGAACTAATAAATGCTGTTAGAAATGGTTTGCTGTAAATGAGATACTTTGCTCGTTCTAAACTTTTTTCTGACATGACCCAGAAATGCCGTGTCTTGATCTGGGAATAGCCTGATCCCTGCCAATGGTAAGATTTCCTAAAGCGCTAAGGGATCCTCTCTGGCCGTGTGAAATTCCAGCCTTTGAGGGATTATCCCTGGTATATTGGTTTCACGGGGTAAGGACTGTATAGAAAGGGATGGGAGGAGGAAAAATCCATCTCAAGAACTTCCAGAGTTCTGAGGATAGAATTTAAGTGTCAGGCGTGTATGTCTTTACTCGTGTAACTGTTTCTATACTTGTTCCTGTTCCCCCCCCCCCCCTTGAAGACTGATTTCACTAACTTTGAGCCTACTTTTCCTTTGCTTTATCCTTGTTACATTGTATTGTGTGAGAGGGCACACAGGGACTGGTGGCAGAGGACAATCTGTGCCCACTCCACCCTAGAGCTGGATTATTGGAGGGGAGTGGCGGGTGGTTGCTATTGATCATGTGCCCCCCCTCTCGAAGGGGAGATCGCTCACGTGTTTTGCAACGTGAGACGTTTTGCATTTAGACCCTCGACACGTTATCCCCTAGAGCAGGGGTCAGCAACCTTGGCTCCCTGATGTTTTGGGAACTACATCTCCCATGATGCTCAGTCACCCATTAGGCTGACTGAGCCACGTGGGAAATGTAGTTCCCAAAACATCAGGGAGCCAAGGTTGCTGACCCCTGCCCTAGAGGATTAAACGAGTATATTTCTTACACTCCGTTCCTGAAATCCAGGTAGTATCAGATTGTTCGCTTCCCTGAATGTTGGATTTATTCAGCTTTAATGAGCTGATGAGTAACTTTCGGTACAGCCACGTGTGCGATATATTATTCCCCTGGTTCACCAGTGTTCATGTACTATCTCCCTTTGCTGCTGCTGTATGATACTTGCTGGCTTTGTGTTATATCTGGACACATTGTGTCTATACTACATGTTTCCCCAGATGGCTAACATGGGGTTTGGTTCCTTATGTATTTGGCAGCTTTGATCAGTTAGAATTTGTAAAGTTAACACAACTTATTTCTGTGATTATATGGTTGCTACTGTGCGACTTTCTCTCCAGTCCACCCAGGTCTTGTTTTTATGTTTCCTTGGTTACCTGCAGGTCCAACACATACTCGCGTCACAATTCCGCGTCTACCCTGGAAGTAGACGCCGGTTTCACGAGGTTGGGCGTCCTTCTGGATCCTCGCTGGTTTTGGGTGAGCGCTCTTATTGTTTAGTATAAATGTAGATGGTTTATGTTGTGCCTGTATACCTTGATAAAGGCCCACCGGGGCCGAAACGTCGGTCAATGGACAGGTATTTTATTCGATACCAATAAAGTTTTCTTCTATTATATCCTGATGTGCTGCCCAAATGCGAAAGTCCTGACTCAACGCCCAGCTGAAACCGTTTAACCTAGGAACGTGAAATTTTGAAGGTGCACTGTTTTTATGATGTAGGTGACCACTAAGGAAGAATTTTTGGAAACTCCGCACCAAAGGGGTTGAATTTTTTAAACAGGATACCTATAGCTCAAAAACAGAAGATGCTACAGATGTGAAAATCGGTATTTAGATTCGTCTTGAAAAATAAAAAAACTTTTACCGTTTTTCAAAAATCCAAGTGGGGGGGGGGGGCAAAAAAAGGGTGTTAAATATTTTAAACAGGATACCTATATCTCATAAACAGAAGATGTTTCAAATGCGAAAATTGCATTATTTTCCTTTTGTAACTCCTCACCTTTTTTATGTTGGTCGCCTCAGGCACTGGATCTTCCTACATTTAATTCACCGGAGAACAAAAAATAGAAAGTGACAATGATCTCCATGAGGCGACCTCCATCTATTATCCACTGACCTTTACATGAAAGCTGCCTAATGTCCGACCAGGATTCAGGTTGAGAGCATCCAAACCCCAAACAAGAAACCAAACCAGATTGGGATGGGGGTAGACGAGGCAAAGCCTCTTGCCATTGACTGTCACTTGCTACTTTATAATGATCTCTCAGTACCCAGGCATTATCGCAGGCGCTCGGTTGTGACACATGTTTGCAGCTGTTTAGCACATTTGCAATGTGATCTCCACTGAATTCTGACAGAAACCATGCGAATACCTCCTGCAGGAAGAATTGCCGTCCTGCTGCGGTTAACTTGAAAATTAACCAGTTAGGACCTGGTGCTGACTTCACTTCTGTGGAATCAGTCAGCACCAGAAGAACCCCCCCCCCCAAAAAAATCATACTCCCCTCTCATCCTGCGGCAAGAATGGTGGTTCAATCCGCCTCTTCTTGCCTCCGGGAGCGCAGAGACACTGGGGGGACCCCCTCCCAGTCTCCCTCTGCGAATCACTCCGCCAACCTGCCAGATCTTGCGAGATCTTGCAGGTGATGTCCTATGGACTCCATACAGAGGATGCTCGGAGTGGTGCTTAGCGCTGCCATGGCATCCTGAGGCTTGGCGCCGTGTTACGGGGCAGGCGGTTGGATTAGTACCTGCAATGTAATATCATGCTAAAATGGGGATACTAAGGAGAAACATGCAGGTGCAGCTTTTTCTCCTTAGCGTTCCCGTTTTAGGATGAACATTGTATTAGGGCCTGTAGTATTCAAACACCAACAGGGTTATTCAAAGAGCTCCGAATGGCTGGAGAAAGGTAACCGAACGCTAAAAATCAGCGTTCGGTTACCTTTCCTGGCCATTCGGCTATCCAGAGAGCAGGCAATACGCCAAATCCTGGAGAATTGCCTGCACATACGGTGCCTGTTCGAGGGCAGTGAAATCCCCATAAAAAAGCACTGCTTTGGCTATTCAGAGAACACAAACCAGCAGTGAAAGGTTCCCGAAATTCCCTGCCATTCGGTGGTTTAACACCTTAAGCACCGCTGACGTACCCTGCACAACCTGTCCACAGGTCTCCCTTAGACCCGCAGACGTACAGGGTACGTCAGCGGCGCCTAACCCCCCCTCCCCACCGATACTTGCCTCCCTCGCTGGATCCTCGGCGATCTGACAGGGAGGAAGCCTGCCCCTGTGATTTACATGGGCCGGCAAGGTTGTCGCCACGCTACGTGGTAACGTTATCAGCAGGCGCCCCATTCAAATCAATGGAGGGGGGGGCTCCAACCATTGAAGCTAGGGAGATGCTTTTTGCACTGCTGGAAAGGGGAGAGTCTCCCCTTTTCAGCGGTGTATAGCATTAACCGTTTAGGCGCCAAAATGCGATCCAAACCTGGAGGGGGGCTGACATCTTGTATGTCAGCCAAGCCTCCAGGTCCCCACCCACCCACTGACAAGCTCACCGTGTAAGGATGTCAGTGGGCCAGTTAACCATCTAGCTGTCATGTAGAGATAGGGGGATCCTATCTCCTGATCCATAGAAGCTAGATGGTCATATTTGACATCTGAAAGGCCTGATCATAAAAAAAATACAATAACTAAAATACTAAAATTATTTTTTGTCGGGTTTAATTAAATAGGACCTAGGCTGTCATCTCAAAATAATTAGCACAAAATGGTCTGAGCGCAGCGCACATAGGTGAACTGGCTCAGCAGTGAAGGGGTTAAAAAGCAAAAACATGTAAAAATTGGGTATTTCTAGTCTCGGGACAAAGATTTTGGGGATTAAATTATGAAAGTGTTTTTACCAATTTTTTTCATATTTCATATTTTTTTTTATAGTAAATTATTCGATTATGATGGAAATAATGGTATTTCTAAAGTCGGTTCTAAATGGTGGTTAAAACGGTGTATAACAGGAAAATTTGACCTAAATACTAACAGCGCAGAAACGTAAAAACAGAATTGGTCACTAAAGGACAGATTTGTGTAAAACCGCCTGGTCACTAAGGGGTTAATTTGACAGGTTTCAGGAGAATACCATAGGCTTCAATGTTAAAAATATTCCCGTTTTAATTAAATATCTAATAAACCGTTCATTATAAAATTCTGCAGTAAAAAGTCTCTATAGATTTTTTAAATTTTTTTGTTTTTAGGATCTTTTTAAGCCTTTTTTTTATTTGACTTTTTTCTGTAACAGCCTTTTTATTCCCTGGACCTCATACGTAACTTTCATTTTCGCTCAGTTTCTTTGCAAACAGTATTTCACTTTTGAAACATTCAAGCAAACTGTTTTCCTAATTTATTCACTGCCTTCATCTGCAGTGTCGGCTTTTTCCAGTAGCTGCTCTGCGTGTGATTGGCTCCTGCTCTGGTTTTTGCAGGTTTTTGCAGTGACTTTTCATCGGGTTTGCGGCAGCTTTTCCCTGCGCTTCGGCCCTGTGGTGCTTGCTGAATACACTGCAGGGTCACCGAAATGGGATTGCCGAATCGGCCCGAATTGAAGAGCGAAAAGTCACCGAACATGCAGTGACTTTTCAATTCTCTATGAATTACCCTGCAAATGTTCAAAAAGCTCAACCTCATAAGCTTTTGTTTATTCGTGATTTCTAAATATTTGGACATTATCAGTCCATTACTTTATGTTCGTATTGTGGGTAATGTATGTTCTGTTCCCCCTCCCCTTTACGGGAGTACGGTTTATACGATCTACTAAAATGATTGTCTTCGTGTCATTTGTTAAAGTTTGGCGACGTGACGCTCTTCATGTTTGTGTAAGATTAATAAATTGTCATGTTTTATGCACATTATTTTACAGGGTTGCCAGATACCCTGTGTTTTCCTGTGCACATATAATTTATTCATGCTGAGGGGCTGTGCATGTAACATAAACCGCTGCAGTATGTAGAATTCAATATAGTACAGGTGACAAAGTGGCTCTCCAAGTCTGTGGTTTTCAGTACCAGATTTTTCTGTTGACACTTATGCATTATACATGTTGCTGGGCAGTACCTCACCTTGATCTCACTTTGCATGAATTAGTATTTCCAGGAAATCATGACTGATCTGGCATACCTTACATTTTTGTTCCAATGTGCAGTTATGTCCACTTGCTTAGGCTAGGGCTCTACTTCCAGCAGGGGAAGACCTCTGTGGCGTTCCATGAGTTACGCGCCCCACAGACCTAGGACAGGCTGCTTGGATGATTAGGATTAGGATTAGGATTAGGATTAGGATGATTCCTCTATTTTATTTGCTCATATTTATCTATATTTAGGTGCTGGCGTTATTAGTTCTGCTTAAATATCTCTGTGCGGGGCCTGACACATTGCTTGCCAACCTCTACAAGAAATCTGCAGCTTGGGAGCTTCCGTGTGTTGGGTATGTT
>RXON01001090.1:0-24653 GCA_009667805.1 Leptobrachium leishanense | reverse complement strand
TGTGGGTGACTGTGGATGATGGGTGATAATGTCCTACCAATATGCAGGCGATCAGATGATCAGATGAGATGTGGGTGTCTGAATAATGGGTGATAATGTCCTACCAGCAAAAGTATGCAGGCGATCAGGATGGAGTGTGGGTGACTGTGGATGATGGGTGATAATGTCCTACCAGCAAAAGTATGCAGGCGATCAGATGAGATGTGGTGACTGTGGATGATGGGTGATAATGTCCTACCAGCAAAAGTATGCAGGCGATCAGATGAGATGTGGGTGACTGTGGATGATGGGTGATAATGTCCTACCAGCAAAAGTATGCAGGCGATCAGATGAGATGTGGGTGACTGTGGATGATGGGTGATAATGTCCTACCAGCAAAAGTATGCAGGCGATCAGATGAGATGTGGGTGACTGTGGATGGATGGGTGATAATGTCCTACCAGCAAAAGTATGCAGGCGATCAGATGAGATGATGGGTGACTGTGGATGATGGGTGATAATGTCCTACCAGCAAAAGTATGCAGGCGATCAGATGAGATGTGGGTGACTGTGGATGATGGGTGATAATGTCCTACCAGCAAAAGTATGCAGGCGATCAGATGAGATGTGGGTGACTGTGGATGATGGGTGATAATGTCCTACCAGCAAAAGTATGCAGGCGATCAGATGAGATGTGGGTGACTGTGGATGATGGGTGATAATGTCCTACCAGCAAAAGTAACCAGCCCTCTGTGTGTGATCGTATGAGAAGAAGTAACCAGCCCTGTGTGTGTGATCGCAGGAGAACAAGTAACCAGCCCTCTGTGTGTGATTGTATGAGAACAAGTAACCAGCCCTGTGTGTGTGATCGCAGGAGAACAAGTAACCAGCCCTCTGTGTGTGATCGTATGAGAACAAGTAACCAGCCCTCTGTGTGTGATCGTATGAGAACAAGTAACCAGCCCTCTGTGTGTGATCGTATGAGAACAAGTAACCAGCCCTCTGTTGATTGGAAAATGTGTATACGAATATACACTATACAGTGTGGGCGCTAGCTTATTTAAATGAATTAATTAAAGTGCTAAGTGGATTACTATTAAATAATCAATTGCAGCAATAGTATGGTAAAAACACATAAAAACAAACCAAAATGTGTCAAGGCTAAGGTAAAGGGATAAAAGGACCATACGGCGCATAAAACAGTACATAAAACAGTGAACAGCTGATTAATAGACAACTGGTTAATATTGAATAAAATATGAATAGGATATAATGAATGAGGATGTCCTTAAAATGTCAATTATAGAATCGTTAAAAGTGCATAGGAAAAGGGCAAAAAGTGCAAAAAATATAGTCAATAAAGTCTATTTGTGCAAATAGGTGCTCAAAAAGTGCAGCAGTTCAATACTCAGGGAAGTGTTGTTGATTGAAGACAAGTGTATCAATCTTCTCTGTGATGTGGTATCAGATCTTCTCTTTGAAGATATCCCTCAGAGAGAAGTAAAACATAAAAGGCGATAATAGTGCAGATGGTCGTACTGGAGTGGAACAATTCAGTAAAGCCAATATGTACCACTCACATTTGTGTCTCCTGTTCCTATGAACAAGACCTGCAAATACCAAGCTCCAGAAACCTGCTTTCCCTATCCACTCATCGTGTTTCCCCTGCTCCAGACCCCGCAATACTGACTGTGCTCTCCCAGGAGCAACTACCCTTCCACGTGCTCTCCCAGGAGCAACTACCCTTCCCACGTGCTCTCCCAGGAGCAACGACCCTTCCAACGTGCTCTCCAGGAGCAACTACCCTTGTATCTGGACTCAAGGATTGCTATCCTCATTACCCCTCAGCCAACCTGTGAGGTTTCCAGTGTACCCTGTCCACAGCCCTCCTGTGTTGTTCTCTTCTCCCACAAGTGTGTGCATCCCCGAGACCTGTTAACGGCCTCATCACCTGAAAGGGGTCTGGGTCTCCACCTTAAGAGAGCCCAAGGTGATATCCCTTGAGCCTGGCATTGAGAGGCTCTACAATCGGTGAGTGTGATCAACTTTAAATCATTTCCTCACATATACGCACAGAGTTACGCTATGGGAGTGCCGTCTCCCGATTCTCTCTGCTTTACCTAGTAACCATCACAGACGAAAGGAGGGACGTGCCACTCTATATTTTGGCCGCAAGCTATTTTCCTTGAGCCTGGATTTCCTTAGGCTCCTACAAATGTGAGTGGTACATACATTGGCTTTACTGAATTGTTCCACTCCAGTACGACCATCTGCACTATTATCGCCTTTTATGTTTTACTTCTCTCTGAGGGATATCTTCAAAGAGAAGATCTGATACCCACATCACAGAGAAGATTGATACACTTGTCTTCAATCAACAACACTTCCCTGAGTATTGAACTGCTGCACTTTTTGAGCACCTATTTGCACAAATAGACTTTATTGACTATATTTTTTGCACTTTTAACGATTCTATAATTGACATTTTAAGGACATCCTCATTCATATATCCTATTCATATTTTATTCAATATTAACCAGTTGTCTATTAATCAGCTGTTCACTGTTTTATGTACTGTTTTATGCGCCGTATGGTCCTTTTATCCCTTTAACCAGCCCTCTGTGTTTGATCGTATGAGAACAAGTAACCAGCCCTGTGTGTGATCGTATGAGAAGAAGTAACCAGCCCTCTGTGTGTGATCGTATGAAAAGAAGTAACCAGCCCTCTGTGTGTGATCGTATGAGAACAAGTAACCAGCCCTCTGTGTGTGATCGTATGAGAACAAGTAACCAGCCCTCTGTGTGTGATCGTATGAGAACAAGTAACCAACCCTCTGTGTGTGTGATCGTATGAGAACAAGTAACCAGCCCTCTGTGTGTGATCGTATGAGAACAAGTAACCAGCCCTCTGTGTGTGATCGTATGAGAACAAGTAACCAGCCCTCTGTGTGTGATCATATGAGAACAAGTAACCAGCCCTCTGTGTGTGATCGTATGAGAACAAGTAACCAGCCCTCTGTGATCGTATGAGAACGTAACCAGCCCTCTGTGTGTGATCGTATGAGAAGAAGTAACCAGCCCTCTGTGTGTGATCGTATGAGAAGAAGTAACCAGCCCTGTGTGTGTGATCGCAGGAGAACAAGTAACCAGCCCTCTGTGTGTGATCGTATGAGAACGTAACCAGCCCTCTGTGTGTGATCGTATGAGAACAAGTAACCAGCCCTCTGTGTGTGATCGTATGAGAAGAAGTAACCAGCCCTCTGTGTGTGATCGTATGAGAACAAGTAACCAGCCCTCTGTGTGTGATCGTATGAGAACAAGTAACCAGCCCTCTGTGTGTGATCGTATGAGAAGAAGTAACCAGCCCTCTGTGTGTGATCGTATGAGAACAAGTAACCAGCCCTCTGTGTGTGATCGTATGAGAACAAGTAACCAGCCCTCTGTAGTGTGAGTGTGATCGTATGAGAACAAGTAACCAGCCCTCTGTGTGTGATCGTATGAGAACAAGTAACCAACCCTGTGTGTGTGATCGTATGAGAACAAGTAACCAACCCTGTGTGTGTGATCGTATGAGAACAAGTAACCAACCCTCTGATTCCTAAAGAGCAACAATAACAGCAAGAAACCATCAACATAAAAACATAGAGATATATATATTTCTGTATCAAACTTGCCCCTTAGCACCAATAGCAAAAGGAAAAAAGGACGTGACTGCATTATTTGTGTCTGTAGGATCTGGATGCATCAATATTTAAGCTCCATGTTGAGGTTTAACTTTCGAGCGAAGCTTTAAAAAAAATAGAGAAAAGGAAACAAAAGCCACAACATAAACAATACATGCAATTTCATCTCATTTTCTGATCTATCATTTTCTGTTTCTTTTTCTCCATATTTGTCATTTTTCTCATCGACTTCTAAAAACGTAAGGTTTGCACTGATTGAAACGAGCGTTTCTCCCCTTTCATGGGTCAGTTTGTTTCTTGATTTGGTTTGAATGTTAGTAAACACAGAGCAGATTCTGCCACAGCAGCAGCAGCAGAAGATGCAGAATCTGCAGGAAGCGAGATGCAAGAGGGGTCAGAGGTTGTGTTGTGCAGATCTTGTCACCATGTTGCAGGAGGGATATGATTTGCAGAATCCCAGACTGTACTGAGAGAACATTAACAGGGATCAAATAGGGACAGATTTAATTTGAAAATGAAACTTTTACATTTGTGAGCTAATAACTGTGGCCCATTATCAGATACTAGTATCTTAGGCAATCCGAATGTCGCAAACAGCTTCTCCAGGGCATCAATGGTGGCATCAGTTGTAGTCTGAGGCAGTAATATCACTTCAGGCCACTTGGAATGTGCATCCACCACTACTAAGAACATCTGTCCATTCGCTGGTCCTGCAAAGTCAATATGAATTCTCTCCCAAGGGTTAAGAGGCCAAAGCCAGGGCTGAACTGCACCTCTAGGATAGCATCTCTGAGCCTGGGCACATCCTGAACAGGCTGCAACATAATTACAGATATCCTCATCCAAAGTTGGCCACCATACATGACCCCTGGCTTTTTGTTTCATCCGGACTATTCCTGGATGCCCTTCATGCAAAATTTGTAACGTGGGTTTCTGCAAGGCTGGAGGAACAATTAGCCGCTCTCCCCATAGCAAGCATCCCTCTCTGACTGACAGCTCAAGATTCCTGCAGTGAAAAGGTCGGAGATGTGGAGAGGTTTGAAATGGCCAACCATTTTGCACGTAAGACAAAACTTCTTGAAGATCAGCATCCTTACTGGTCTCTTGGTTTCAGCAGCAGTCAGTGTTTTGCTAAAGTAAATGGAAGGTGGTGAATCCCGAACATAATTGGTGGAGAGTGGAAGAGGAAGGCGTGAAAACGCATCTGCATTTGTATGTTTATCATGAGGCCTGTATGGGATTTCATACGGATAAGCCCCCAGCAGTAAGGTAGACCTCTGAAGACGAGCGACGGTGCTCTGAGAAATACACTTTGTAGGATTGAGTATTGCCAATAGCGGCTTATGATCGGTCAACAGCGTAAAAGATCGGCCATAAATATAAAAGTGAAACTTCTCCAGGGCCAGATTATCGCTAAAGTCTCCTTGTCAATTTGTGAATAATTACGCTCAGCTGGGGTGAGGGAGCGAGAAGCAAAAGCTACCGGTGGATCTGTACCATCAGGCATGGAATGGGACAGCATAGCCCCCGGCCCATAAGGAGAAGCATCACAGGCGATACTCAGAGGTTTAGACAATTCATAGTGAACCAAGACTCGGGAGCTGCGTATTAGTTCCTTTGAAGCTTTAAAAGCAGCCGAGCAGGACTCTGTCCATTTCCATTTCTGTTGTTTTTCCAAAAGCCTATGCAGCGGAAACAAGGTATGGGTTAAATTGGGCAAAAATTTATTGTAATAGTTCAACAGCCCTAAATATGAGCGCAGCTGCGTTACATTCCTTGGTATGGGCGCCTCTACCAATGCTTTCACTTTCTCATCAGTGGTGTGAAGTCCAGTTTTATCAAGAACGTGACCACAAAATTCCAGGTGATCTTTCAAGAACTCACATTTGTTTATAGTAACTTTGAGTCCATTATGCATTAGTATCTGGAGCACGTCTTGTACATTCTGCCGGTGCTCCCTCTCCATTCGGCCAGTGATCAGCAAGTCATCCAGCAGACATTGTGTGCCCGGCACTCCAGCAAGCAATTCATCCATTGTACGCTGCCAAATTGCTGGTGCTATCCCAAATCCCATTCTGTTATACTGGAACAGCCCCTTATGAGTATTGATGGTGAGGTAAGGCCTGGATTCTGGATCCACTGGTAACTGCAGGTATGCATGTTTGAGATCCAGCTTGGTGAACTGCTGTCCCCCGGCCAAAGTCACAAAAATGTCCTCAATCTTTGGAAGTGGATATTTATCCACAGCAAGTTGAGAATTAACGGCCATACGGAAATCCCCACATATCCCAATGTCTCCATTCTTTTATCGCACAATCGGGGAGGCCCATTCACTGCAGCGCACTCTGGAAATGATCCCAAGGCTCTCCAGATGCATCAGTTCCGCCTCAAAACCAGCTTTAAGTGCAAAAGGTACAGTCCGTGCCTCAAACATTTTGGAACCGCATTTTCCCTCATATTTAGGGACATTTGCTGTCCCTTAACAGTCCCCAAAGTATCATCAAAAACCGGGGCAAACTTCCTCTGCAAGTCCTGTATCCAAGCTGGAACCACAGGTAATGTCTGTAAGGCATGGCAAGCATTATACTTTATGTCTGGCATTCCCAATTTATGAATCCATTCTCTTCCAAATAGTGGGCGACCCCCAGACTTCATAATATATAACGTCAGCTTTTCTGAGCGTCCATTTAACTGCACTCTCACATGTACACTGCCCCCGAGGGGTTAATACTTCCTTTGAATAAGTCTGTAGACGAACAGCTGTCTTTATCACTGGAACATTTACTTTTAATCTCCGTCAGTCTTGCTCAGTAATCACAGAAACAGCCGCTCCTGTGTCCAGGTCCATGGTCAAATATTTCCCTTCAATCTTCACTGGAACAGAAATGGCTGAATAAGCTGAATCCATCTTATAAAGTTTTACTGTTTGAATGGGAATGTGGCCGTCTGAGTCATCCGAGGAGTCTTGGAGCTGGATTTGATATGCTCTCTTCTGAAGCAATTTATGCGGCTTCCCTTCATGCACCGTCCCTTTCTTACAGACCCTTTTAATATGCCCTCTATTTCCACAGGAGTGACAGACGGCATTGTGGAAACGACATGAGATTCATATGAAGTCACCCCACATCCATAACATCCATTATGGGGCTCTCCATGCACCGTCCTTTGATGTAAGGAATTGTACTGTTTATTCCGCTTGTACCGCTCCCTGGTATCTGCATGGAATATTTCCGCCTCTTGTTCAGTCTTTTGCTTCCTATGCAAAGCATCAGCTTCTTTGGTAACTTGTTCCATGATGCTAGCGACATCCATAGCTTTGTGTAAGGTCAGTTCTTTCTCGGTAAGAAGTCTCTTAATCTTAGCTTCACACTGTAACCCCATCACAAACTGGTCTCTGAGGGCTGTGACTAAATACTCCCCAAACTGACAGGTACTTGTCAACTTCCTGAGAGCAGAGAAAAGGAGGAGACGCTTTCTCCAGGCTCCTGATGTCTTTTATAAAACTTCCATCTTTCAGCGATTTCAATTAGCTGTGGCTGATAGTGGCCGCAGTAAAGCAACTAACACAGCTAACGGCTTACTTGCAGGTTTCTCTGGATACAAGAGATCTCTGAGTGTGTCGTACACCTTCGCTCCAATCGCTGTGAGGAACACAGCTACCTGTTTTGTTTCCAAAATGCCATTAGCAGTGAGATACTGTTCAAACCTTTCCACCCAAGAGATCCAAGAGAAAGTGTCTGGATTAAAATCATGCCGAGCCAATCAGCGCCATCTGCAGATCCAACTGCCTCGTCGCCGCTGTAGTGTTCTGGATAATACGAGACGTCTTGGGTTTTCATTAATAGGTTTATTAACAACTAAGCAACAGGTTTCCTATAACAGCAACTGGCTGCGTCCCTAGACAGCCTCAACTGGCAGACAAAATGGACGACCAACTGTCAACAGCCAACTGCCAAAAGAAACACCCAACCCCCCCCCCAATGGCAGCCAGCACAACTACACCACAAGGTTAGCAGAGATGTTCTTTATAGAGTGACAGGTGTGCAGTGTGAGGTGAGTGAGGTTAGCAGAGATGTTCTTTATGGAGTGACAGGTGCGCAGTGTGAGGTGAGTGAGGTTAGTAGAGATGTTCTTTATGGAGTGACAGGTGTGCAGTGTGAGGTGAGTGAGGTTAGCAGAGATGTTCTTTATGGAGTGACAGGTGCGCAGTGTGAGGTGAGTGAGGTTAGTAGAGATGTTCTTTATGGAGTGACAGGTGTGCAGTGTGAGGTGAGTGAGGATAGCAGAGATGTTCTTTAGGGAGTGACAGGTGCGCAGTGTGAGGTTAGTAGAGATGTTCTTTATGGAGTGACAGAGGTGCGCAGTGTGAGGTTAGCAGAGATGTTCTTTATGGAGTGACAGGTGCGCAGTGTGAGGTGAGTGAGGTTAGCAAAGATGTTCTTTATGGAGTGACAGGTGCGCAGTGTGAGGTGAGTGAGGTTAGTAGAGATGTTCTTTATGGAGTGACAGGTGTGCAGTGTGAGGTGAGTGAGGTTAGCAGAGATGTTCTTTATGGAGTGACAGGTGCGCAGTGTGAGGTGAGTGAGGTTAGTAGAGATGTTCTTTATGGAGTGACAGGTGTGCAGTGTGAGGTGAGTGAGGTTAGCAGAGATGTTCTTTATGGAGTGACAGAGGTGCGCAGTGTGAGGTGAGTGAGGTTAGTAGAGATGTTCTTTATGGAGTGACAGGTGTGCAGTGTGAGGTGAGTGAGGATAGCAGAGATGTTCTTTAGGGAGTGACAGGTGCGCAGTGTGAGGTTAGTAGAGATGTTCTTTATGGAGTGACAGAGGTGCGCAGTGTGAGGTTAGCAGAGATGTTCTTTATGGAGTGACAGGTGCGCAGTGTGAGGTGAGTGAGGTTAGCAGAGATGTTCTTTATGGAGTGACAGGTGCGCAGTGTGAGGTGAGTGAGGTTAGTAGAGATGTTCTTTATGGAGTGACAGGTGCGCAGTGTGAGGTGAGTGAGGTTAGCAGAGATGTTCTTTATGGAGTGACAGAGGTGCGCAGTGTGAGGTGAGGTTAGTAGAGATGTTCTTTATGGAGTGACAGGTGTGCAGTGTGAGGTGAGTGAGGTTAGTAGAGATGTTCTTTATGGAGTGACAGAGGTGCGCAGTGTGAGGTGAGGTTAGTAGAGATGTTATTTATGGAGTGACAGAGGTGCGCAGTGTGAGTTGAGTGAGGTTAGCAGAGATGTTCTTTATAGAGTGACAGGTGCGCAGTGTGAGGTGAGTGAGGTTAGTAGAGATGTTCTTTATGGAGTGACAGGTGTGCAGTGTGAGGTGAGTGAGGTTAGCAGAGATGTTCTTTAGGGAGTGACAGGTGCGCAGTGTGAGGTGAGTGAGGTTAGTAGAGATGTTCTTTATGGAGTGACAGAGGTGCGCAGTGTGAGGTTAGCAGAGATGTTCTTTATGGAGTGACAGGTGCGCAGTGTGAGGTGAGTGAGGTTAGTAGAGATGTTCTTTATGGAGTGACAGAGGTGCGCAGTGTGAGGTGAGTGAGGTTATCAGAGATGTTCTTTATGGAGTGACAGAGGTGCGCAGTGTGAGGTGAGGTTAGCAGAGATGTTCTTTATGGAGTGACAGAGGTGCGCAGTGTGAGGTGAGTGAGGTTAGCAGAGATGTTCTTTATGGAGTGACAGAGGTGCGCAGTGTGAGGTGAGTGAGGTTAGCAGAGATGTTCTTTATGGAGTGACAGGTGTGCAGTGTGAGGTGAGTGAGGTTAGCAGAGATGTTCTTTATGGAGTGACAGGTGCGCAGTGTGAGGTGAGTGAGGTTAGTAGAGATGTTCTTTATGGAGTGACAGAGGTGTGCAGTGAGAGGTTAGCAGAGATGTTCTTTATGGAGTGACAGGTGCACAGTGTGAGGTGAGTGAGGTTAGCAGAGATGTTCTTTATGGAGTGACAGGTGCGCAGTGTGAGGTGAGTGAGGTTAGCAGAGATGTTCTTTATGGAGTGAGAGATGCGCAGTGTGAGGTGAGGTTAGTAGAGATGTTCTTTATGGAGTGACAGAGGTGCGCAGTGTGAGGTGAGGTTAGTAGAGATGTTTTTTATGGAGTGACAGGTTCGCAGTGTGAGGTGAGTGAGGTTAGTAGAGATGTTCTTTATGGAGTGACAGAGGTGCGCAGTGTGAGGTGAGTGAGGTTAGCAGAGATGTTCTTTATGGAGTGACAGAGGTGCGCAGTGTGAGGTGAGTGAGGTTAGCAGAGATGTTCTTTATGGAGTGACAGAGGTGCGCAGTGTGAGGTGAGGTTAGTAGAGATGTTCTTTATGGAGTGACAGAGGTGCGCAGTGTGAGGTGAGTGAGGTTAGCAGAGATGTTCTTTATGGAGTGACAGAGGTGCAGTGTGAGGTGAGTGAGGTTAGCAGAGATGTTCTTTATGGAGTGACAGAGGTGCGCAGTGTGAGGTGAGTGAGGTTAGTAGAGATGTTCTTTATGGAGTGACAGGTGCGCAGTGTGAGGTGAGTGAGGTTAGCAGAGATGTTCTTTATGGAGTGACAGAGGTGCGCAGTGTGAGGTGAGTGAGGTTAGCAGAGATGTTCTTTATGGAGTGACAGAGGTGCGCAGTGTGAGGTGAGGTTAGTAGAGATGTTCTTTATGGAGTGACAGAGGTGCGCAGTGTGAGGTGAGTGAGGTTAGCAGAGATGTTCTTTATGGAGTGACAGAGGTGCGCAGTGTGAGGTGAGTGAGGTTAGCAGAGATGTTCTTTATGGAGTGACAGAGGTGCGCAGTGTGAGGTGAGTGAGGTTAGCAGAGATGTTCTTTATGGAGTGACAGAGTGCGCAGTGTGAGGTGAGTGAGGTTAGCAGAGATGTTCTTTATGGAGTGACAGAGGTGCGCAGTGTGAGGTGAGTGAGGTTAGCAGAGATGTTCTTTATGGAGTGACAGAGGTGTGCAGTGTGAGGTGAGTGAGGTTAGTAGAGATGTTCTTTATGGAGTGACAGAGGTGCGCAGTGTGAGGTGAGTGAGGTTAGCAGAGATGTTCTTTATGGAGTGACAGGTGCGCAGTGTGAGGTGAGTGAGGTTAGCAGAGATGTTCTTTATGGAGTGACAGAGATGCGCAGTGTGAGGTGAGGTTAGTAGAGATGTTCTTTATGGAGTGACAGGTGTGCAGTGTGAGGTGAGTGAGGTTAGTAGAGATGTTCTTTATGGAGTGACAGGTGTGCAGTGTGAGGTGAGTGAGGTTAGAAGAGATGTTTTTTATGGAGTGACAGAGGTGTGCAGTGTGAGGTGAGTGAGGTTAGCAGAGATGTTCTTTATGGAGTGACAGAGGTGCGCAGTGTGAGGTGAGTGAGGTTATCAGAGATGTTCTTTATGGAGTGACAGAGGTGCGCAGTGTGAGGTGAGGTTAGTAGAGATGTTCTTTATGGAGTGACAGAGATGCGCAGTGTGAGTTGAGTGAGGTTAGCAGAGATGTTCTTTATGGAGTGACAGAGGTGCGCAGTGTGAGGTGAGTGAGGTTAGCAGAGATGTTCTTTATGGAGTGACAGAGGTGCGCAGTGTGAGGTGAGTGAGGTTAGCAGAGATGTTCTTTATGGAGTAACAGAGGTGTGCAGTGTGAGGTGAGTGAGGTTAGCAGAGATGTTCTTTATGGAGTGACAGAGGTGTGCAGTGTGAGGTGAGTGAGGTTAGAAGAGATGTTCTTTATGGAGTGACAGGTGCGCAGTGTGAGGTGAGTGAGGTTAGCAGAGATGTTCTTTATGGAGTGACAGAGGTGCGCAGTGTGAGGTGAGTGAGGTTAGCAGAGATGTTCTTTATGGAGTGACAGAGGTGCGCAGTGTGAGGTGAGGTTAGTAGAGATGTTCTTTATGGAGTGACAGAGGTGCGCAGTGTGAGGTGAGTGAGGTTAGCAGAGATGTTCTTTATGGAGTGACAGAGGTGCGCAGTGTGAGGTGAGGTAGTAGAGATGTTCTTTATGGAGTGACAGAGGTGCGCAGTGTGAGGTGAGTGAGGTTAGCAGAGATGTTCTTTATGGAGTGACAGGTGCGCAGTGTGAGGTGAGTGAGGTTAGCAGAGATGTTCTTTATGGAGTGACAGAGGTGCGCAGTGTGAGGTGAGGTTAGTAGAGATGTTCTTTATGGAGTGACAGGTGCGCAGTGTGAGGTGAGTGAGGTTAGCAGAGATGTTCTTTATGGAGTGACAGAGGTGCGCAGTGTGAGGTGAGGTTAGTAGAGATGTTCTTTATGGAGTGACAGAGTGTGCAGTGTGAGGTGAGTGAGGTTAGTAGAGATGTTCTTTATGGAGTGACAGAGGTGCGCAGTGTGAGGTTAGTAAAGATGTTCTTTATGGAGTGACAGAGGTGCGCAGTGTGAGGTTAGTAGAGATGTTCTTTATGGAGTGACAGAGGTGCGCAGTGTGAGGTGAGGAGGTTAGCAGAGATGTTCTTTATGGAGTGACAGAGGTGCGCAGTGTGAGGTGAGTGAGGTTAGCAGAGATGTTCTTTATGGAGTGACAGAGGTGCGCAGTGTGAGGTGAGGTTAGTAGAGATGTTCTTTATGGAGTGACAGAGGTGCGCAGTGTGAGGTGAGGGAGGTTAGCAGAGATGTTCTTTATGGAGTGACAGAGTGCGCAGTGTGAGGTGAGGAGGTTAGCAGAGATGTTCTTTATGGAGTGACAGAGGTGCGCAGTGTGAGGTGAGGGAGGTTAGCAGAGATGTTCTTTATGGAGTGACAGAGGTGCGCAGTGTGAGGTTAGTAGAGATGTTCTTTATGGAGTGACAGAGGTGCGCAGTGTGAGGTGAGTGGAGGTTAGCAGAGATGTTCTTTATGGAGTGACAGAGGTGCGCAGTGTGAGGGGAGTGAGGTTAGCAGAGATGTTCTTTATGGAGTGACAGAGGTGCGCAGTGTGAGGTGAGTGAGGTTAGCAGAGATGTTCTTTATGGAGTGACAGAGGTGCGCAGTGTGAGGTGAGGGAGGTTAGCAGAGATGTTCTTTATGGAGTGACAGAGGTGCGCAGTGTGAGGTGAGTGAGGTTAGCAGAGATGTTCTTTATGGAGTGACAGAGGTGCGCAGTGTGAGGTTAGCAGAGATGTTCTTTATGGAGTGACAGAGGTGCGCAGTGTGAGGTGAGGGAGGTTAGCAGAGATGTTCTTTATGGAGTGACAGAGGTGCGCAGTGTGAGGTGAGTGAGGTTAGCAGAGATGTTCTTTATGGAGTGACAGAGGTGCGCAGTGTGAGGTGAGTGAGGTGCTCATTACAGGAGATGTAGGGTCATTTCAGAGCGATGTTCCAAAGCTTCACAGGATTCTCTGCCGATTTAACTATATCAAAGCGTGGGAATGGAATTCTGGATTAGGTGTTATGGAATGAACTGCCGGCCTGTGCTGAGACGTTCTGAAGGTTCAGAGTAGATCTGTGCCGCACCGTGTGAGATCACCAGGAACAGAATATGAGACCTGTGCTATTCCTGGCCCAATGCTCAGAAATAACCAAAACTGATTATGACATTTTAGTCAGGTGTCTGTCTTTTCCCCTGGACATGGCGCGCCGCCCTGTGGAAGGCCCTGTGGAAGGCCCTGTGGAAGGCCCTGGTCGTTTGTCCGTTCCAAGATGGTACACGGAGTCCAGTGATGGCTCCGGTACCGTTTGTACAGGAGAATAATTAGACCAGCGGTTACTCCGGTTCATTCACCTTCATCTGATACTCGAGTAAAGGTGAAACCTGCGCGGGAGTTTCCTGCTTATCTCCAGCTTGATCACCGCACACCGTCTCGATGATCCGTCTTGGCGCGGTCACAGGGTTTGCCTCATCCATTTGATAAGGGCAGGACATGCACCAGATAAGCAGTTTCTATGTCCTGATCCAGCACGTTATTCCTCGCTCCATCATTTCTCCTGCATCTTCCTCGTAACACTATTCCATGTTCCTCCATTCATACTCCAGGGTATTACTAGTACTAGGGATGCACCGAAAGGAAGAAACGGACAAAAACATCAGCCAAAACCTGGGCCTAGAGGCTGGCCGAGCCTGGGGCCCTAAGCCCGGTTATACTGTGATTTTTTTTTTAAGACATTTTTGGTTGTTTTTTCTGGCCCATATTACAAAGCTGGTGCTAACTTAACCAGAGCTGTTGTAAACTTCCCACAGCCATTGGGCCCTCTTACATTCTCTGCGCACAAAAAAATACGTTATCGCGCGAAAATTAACCTGGTATTACGGACAGAGCGCATTTTTTCTTCTTCCAAGATTTTTTGTGCGCAAATCCGACGCGCAAAGCCGTTCGCAAATGAATGTTGCGTGCGGGAATCGGTGGGCAGACTGTTTTGTCACGGGAATCAGCCAACATCAATCACCCATTTCCAATAAAATATTTACAAATGAAAAAAAAATAATTAACCACCAGCCAAAAAAAATAAAAATGAACAAAGACACAATTTATAAATGTTAATGTTTGGGTATGTGTAGAATGTGTAAATGTACTGTGCTGTATTTTTTTTTTGTGCTGGTGTTTTTCGTTTCACCCAGAACGATCACAATTACAGTTACCACCAGCTTTTCAAAGACGTTACGAAAATGCGCGCAAAGATTGTAATACCATCCGCATACCAGCGCACTAACGCATTGGCGCTCACAATGTTAAGTATGGGATGCGCGCACGAACTTGCGCTCGCGCTGGGTTCGCGCAGGGTCACTCGCATTGGACGTTAACGCGCATCGTTTGCACGAAATGCAAATGGTTTAGTCCTCGCGCAAATGCGCAATTACGTGCGCGCAAAACCGCTGCGCGAGGAATGTAATAGAGCCCATTATAGCCTATGGAGGTTTTAAGTTAACAGCTGCTCTGGTTAAGTTAGCACCAACATTGTAACATTTTTACCCTAACTTTTCTAAATAGTTGTTTTTTGTATAATTGTATTAATATCAGCGTTAATTTTGAAATGAAAATCAAGCCAATAATAACCATTTATTGAAAGTAATGATGACTTCATGCGATTACAACAGATTATCGATCCTTACAATTTTCATGGGTCTTGGTCAGATGGAATCGCACCATCTGGTACAAGTTTACATGAAAAAGATGAATCGTATGGTTAAACATCCGTACTTTGGGGAAACCTGTAGAAGATACATTGTATAGTATAACCGGCGTGTGCAGGGGAAACGTGGAAAAATAGATTGTATAGGAAAACGGACGTTCACAAAGCCCATAGGATTTAATGGAAAAAACTATTTGTTTTTATTCAACGTTTTTTTTTTTTTAATCTGCAGCAAAGCCTTTTTATTCGTTGATATTGTAGGATTTTTTTAGGCAAACGTTTTGGTTGTGTGTTTTTTTGTTTTTTTTACCAGACGAGGCTTTTTTTTTATTTATTTGCGCCTTATTATTTTTTTTTACTCTACAAATCAGCTTCAGCGTTGCTCTCCCTGGTGCGGAAACATTTTTAACACCAGAGGGAGGGGGAGAAAAAAAGAAGAGATTGGCATTCAGTTTATAATACATTTTATTATTTGCGGCGTGGTAGGGGCTTTTTTGTGCCATTATCCCTTTGCCCTGATGTTCTGTTGACGCCAATTTGGCAACTTACTGTCATAGATCGTGTTTAGGCGTAGAACAGCTTTTGCTGTCTTTATTTCTCGAATTTGGCCACTTGTGGATTTTGGGGTACATACATTGCTTATTTGTTTGACTCAGCCCCCCTATACCCTCTATATTGGCTTTATAAACACCTCGCCCTGTGTATATTATCTCACTACTCGGTGTATTTACTGAGGGCTGACTAATTACTCCAGCAATTGCCTTCTCATTCTCTTTTTATGTGGTTTTAATCGTTTAGTTTTGTGTTTTTTTATGCTAATGGACAATTAATAAAATAAACTGAATGCCAATGTTCAGCATACAATCTCTTCTTTGTTTTCCTCTGGCTGTGATCCTATTGGTTACCCCCTTTTTCTGCTGAACATCTTATTCTATTTCTTTTCCCTGTGTTTTCTGAGGTTCAATCCCCCCTGCAGCCTGGAGAGTCCCCCCACCCCCACTTTGAGCCGGCTGCGCTGGACAGGGGCTGTCCTTGATGCTGAAGATGAAACACCGCATTAAACACCGTCATCGTCCGTCCGTCCCCGGGCAGTGAGGTTTTTTTTTTTTTCACACGGCGGCCTGTCCATCGTCCAATCTGGGCCATCCGCAGATGCTTCCAGTGGACGATCCTGATCAGCCGATGGCGTTGTCCGTAGTTGGGTGACCAAGTCGCCCATCTACGGTGCCAGTGGACAGCCAGCCTAAAGGTATATTTATATGCTTCATTCATACGTATAATACGATTGCTGCATGAACACCCGTATAGGTTACCATTAACACCTCCCCATAAATACCCTGTATGTTGTTACCATTAACACCTCCCCATAAATACCCTGTATGTTGTTACCATTAACACCTCCCCATAAATACCCTGTATGTTACCATTAACACCTCCCCATAAATACCCTGTATGTTACCATTTACACCTCCCCATAAATACCCTGTATGTTACCATTTACACCTCCCCATAAATACCCTGTATGTTACCATTTACACCTCCCCATAAATACCCTGTATGTTACCATTTACACCTCCCCATAAATACCCTGTATGTTACTAGAGCGCTGTTTAAAAACTCTGTTGATGTATTGCTCGGGTTTGGCCACCAGAGGGAGACAAGCGCAATGTAAAGTATACTGGACACAACGGGACTACGTTTTCCATCATGCTTTGCGGCAGAGACAGGAAGTGGGTGGGAGAGAGCGAAGGACATCCGCAGCCTCGTGCGAAGGAGAGCCAGTGTGAGCCGAGCGACGAAAGGTGGAAGACGCACGTGAGACTGCCAGAGATTGAGACCAGGCCGGAGAGCAGGAGCTGCGTTGCGGGTGCTGAGAATCAGAGACAGTGCTGGCGGAGACCTATCCACACATCGCTGAGAGGTTTTGCGCAGACACAATGTTGCGGTTTGGACCCCGAGTAAGGAGACCGCGATGATCCACTGGGAGTGCAGGCGGTAGGCCGTAATTCTGGTTACCGAAATCGGACAATCAGGAGAAGCGGATCCGGTGGCACAGAGTTCCAGTATAATCAAGCGGATAGAGATCCTTGATCGGACAGCGGAACAGATTGTCCAGCGGATGGGTGAGAGGCCTTCCAGGCCACAGTCCAAGTTTAAACAAAGCACGCTGCAGTATTGTTTAAATCTACAGGGCCCCAACGTGACTAGTCGAAGATTTGCTCAATCCATTCACTGGCCAGTTGAATATAGTACCCGGGTACCTGAATCGCACACACACACCTTTTTGGGACATTACTTATGCGGGACTTACACTCCTAAAACGAAGGGGGTTAAACTTTCCTTTTGCCGCCGCGTGTTTTTCTCGCATTACGAAATCCTGTCGTTCATATACCGTATTCACATTATATATGCCGCTTTATTGGTATCAGTAAAGTATATAATCTATAAAATCCACAACAGTGCTGGTGTATATTTATTCCCTAGTGCGGTGAGACTAACCCGAGGTTAAATTCAGCGGCTCCTCCGGGAGTGAGCGCTACATTACCATTTACACCTCCCCATAAATACCCTGTATGTTACCATCAACACCTCCCCATAAATACCCTGTATGTTACCATCAACACCTCCCCATAAATACCCTGTATGTTACCATCAACACCTCCCCATAAATACCCTGTATGTTACCAGTAACACCTCCCCATAAATACCCTGTATGTTACCAGTAACACCTCCCCATAAATACTCTGTCAGCATTAAGGCCCCCTGTGCTGCAGCACCCCCCGTTTGTCAGTATTAAGGCCCCCAGTACTGCAACGCCCTCATGCATATCAGTATTAAGACCCCTCATGCATGTCAGTATTAAGACCCCCCCCATGCATGTCAGTATTAAGACCCCCCCCATGCATGTCAGTATTAACCCCCCATGCATGTCAGTATTAAGACCCCCCATGCATGTCAGTGTTAAAGCCTCCCTTGCTGCAACGCCCCCCAGTATGTCTATCGTGTTTCAGTCCGCGTTGGCGGATTCAGACGTTTTCGCTCTGGCAGTGAGTATTTTTACAGAGAATATTAGGGATGTTTCCTGTATTTTGGGAATATACAAAGCCGCCATTGATCTGCGTCCTGCGCCTCCGCCTCCCCTTGTTAATTGTGTAACGAGCAGCCGCTGCTACACTGTGATTGTTCCCATTAGTTCCAGAAGCTGCAGTGGGAGGATAACGCGGTCTCAGGAAACACCTGCCGGTCCTGCCAGGCCTGATGAGAGAAGGTCAGGTGCAGGATTCGCAAGATATTCCACAATAATATAAAAGCCGTGCCACTGGACTGCGCGCGCTCCAACACCACAGACCTTTCCAGAAAAAGCTTCAAAACAATTCCTGAAACCCAGCAGCACCGGGGGGGGGGGGAGGCAGAAAACAGCTCTACCTGTTTCCATCCACACGGCAGGACAATGCGCGCGGGGTACACGGCCGGACAATGCGCGCGGGGTACACGGCCGACAATGCGCGCGGGGTACGGCCGGACAATGCGCGCGGGGTACACGGCCGGACAATGCGCGCGGGGTACACGGCGGACAACGCGCGCGGGTACACGGCCGGACAACGCGCGCGGGTACACGGCCGGACAACGCGCGCGGGGTACACGGCCGGACAACGCGCGGCGGTAACAGCCGGACAACGCGCGCGGGGGACACGGCAGGACAACGCGCGCGGGGGACACGGCAGGACAACGCGCGCGGGGGACACGGCAGGGTAAGTAAAGGATATTGGCTCATTAGGAAGTAGACTAAAAAAATAATCTACCCCGGTATTAGGATATATGTAACCTCTCACAATCAGTGAAACAAACACAGTCAGGGTTATTCAGAGACAGGTGAAAACCAGGAGAATTAGCAGAAGAGAAATCTAGACCAAATAGCCGATTTGGAAAGTGAGATAAATGGGAGAATTTTTTGGTTTGGCTATTTTAACCTCGAATTTTCACTTCTCCTGCCATTCTCTTGGTTTTCACCTCTCTCTGAATAACCCTGAGTGACAATTCAAAACAATACCACACAATTACACTCTGCAGCACAACTTTGCAGAAAGTGTCGACCGTGTGTGTGTAAGGAAAACCAGTCTGTACGAACGAGCAATGACAGCAAATATGAACCAATGATTAATAAGCAGATGTGCGCGACGTGAGCCGACACCAGAAACAGCGCAGAGACGCTCAGGACAGACGAGATGACTGTGTCGTGCGTCTTTTGGGCTTGGGGTGCATAGACCTGGAGATGCATTTGGGAGGCGCAGGCCGGATGTTCGGTGTTTTTTCCTTGCCCTCTCTTGTGCTGAATGGTTATGGAATCTGGAGTTATGCATGATTAATGTTATTGTCTATTGTTATGGTTAGGGATGCACCGAAATTAAATCGGAAGAAAATTGGTGCTTTTGGCCAAAATGGAAAATTCGGCTGGAAAATAAATGAAAACCAGATGAAAATTTTCCATTCGAAATAGGGCCTGGAGGCCCAGCCGAGACATGAGAAAACAGCCTTATAAAACCAGGGAGAGATTCTGCGCATGCGCGATACGAACCGACACCAGAAACACAGCACAGAGACGCTCAGAACAGACAAAACAACGTTATAGAAACAGGGAGAGATTCTGTGCATGCGCGATACGAACCGACACCAGAAACACAGCGCAGAGACGCTCAGAACAGACAAAACAACGTTATAGAAACAGGGAGAGATTCTGTGCATGCGCGATACGAACCGACACCAGAAACACAGCGCAGAGACGCTCAGAACAGACAAAACGTTATAGAAACAGGGAGAGATTCTGTGCATGCGCGATACGAACTGACACCAGAAACACAGCGCAGAGACGCTCGGAACAGACAAAACAACGTTATAGAAACAGGGAGAGATTCTGCGCATGTGCGATACGAACCGACACCAGAAACACAGAGCAGAGACGCTCGGAACCGACAAAACAACGTTATAGAAACAGGGAGAGATTCTGTGCATGCGCGATACAAACCGACACCAGAAACACAGCAGAGACGCTCGGAACCGACAAAACAACGTTATAGAAACAGGGAGAGATTCTGTGCATGCGCGATACGAACCGACACCAGAAACACAGCGCAGAGACGCTCGGAACCGACAAAACAACGTTATAAAACAGGGAGAGATTCTGTGCATGCGCGATACGAACCGACACCAGAAACACAGCGCAGAGACGCTCGGAACCGACAAAACAACGTTATAGAAACAGGGAGAGATTCTGTGCATGCGCAATACGAGCCGACACCAGAAACACAGCACAGAGACGCTCGGAACAGACAAAACAACGTTATAGAAACAGGGAGAGATTCTGTGCATGCGCGATACGAACCGACACCAGAAACACAGCGCAGAGACGCTCGGAACCGACAAAAACGTTATAGAAACAGGGAGAGATTCTGCGCATGCGCGATACGAGCCGACACCAGAAACACAGCGCAGAGACGCTCGGACCGACAAAACAACGTTATAGAAACAGGGAGAGATTCTGTGCATGCGCGATACGAACCGACACCAGAAACACAGCGCAGAGACGCTCGGAACCGACAAAACAACGTTATAGAAACAGGGAGAGATTCTGTGCATGCGCGATACGAACAACCAGAAACACAGCACAGAGACGCTCGAACAGACAAAACAACGTTATAGAAACAGGGAGAGATTCTGTGCATGTGCGATACGAACCGACACCAGAAACACAGCACAGAGACGCTCGGAACAGACAAAACAACGTTATAGAAACAGGGAGAGATTCTGTGCATGCGCGATACGAACCGACACCAGAAACACAGCGCAGAGACGCTCGGAACCGACAAAACAACGTTATAGAAACAGGGAGAGATTCTGTGCATGCGCGATACGAACCGACACCAGAAACACAGCGCAGAGACGCTCGGAACCGACAAAACAACGTTATAGAAACAGGGAGAGATTCTGTGCATGCGCGATACGAACCGACACCAGAAACACAGCGCAGAGACGCTCGGAACCGACAAAACAACGTTATAGAAACAGGGAGAGATTCTGTGCATGCGCAATACGAGCCGACACCAGAAACACAGCACAAGACGCTCGGAACAGACAAAACAACGTTATAAGAAAGGGAGAGATTCTGTGCATGCGCGATACGAGCCGACACCAGAAACACAGCGCAGAGACGCTCAGAACAGACAAAACAACGTTATAGAAACAGGGAGAGATTCTGTGCATGCGCGATACGAACCGACACCAGAAACACAGCGCAGAGACGCTCGGAACAGACAAAACACGTTATAGAAACAGGGAGAGATTCTGTGCATGCGCGATACGAGCCGACACCAGAAACACAGCGCAGAGACGCTCGGAACCGACAAAACGTTATAGAAACAGGGAGAGATTCTGTGCATGCGAATACGAACCGACACCAGAAACACAGCGCAGAGACGCTCGAACCGACAAAACAACGTTATAGAAACAGGGAGAGATTCTGTGCATGCGCGATACGAACCGACACCAGAAACACAGCACAGAGACGCTCGGAACCGACAAAACAACGTTATAGAAACAAGGAGAGATTCTGTGCATGCGCGTAACAAATGTAAGAGACGGAGAAAAACATTTTGACTCTGTCACGACGTGCAAAGGGCGAGCGAGGTAACGGCGTGAATAATCCCTATTAACGAGCGCACTAATTGCGGGGCGAGTAATAAAAGCACAGCAGCAACCGTCCAATCAATCATCCCACAATCAATAACACACAATATGTGCGACAGAACAGCTCTGTACAGCAAATGTAAACACCGGCCACGGCCGTACGTGACAATATACATACACCTTATTTATTTATTTATATATAAAGGATTTTACCAGGACGGACACATTGACATTTCTCTGGTTTTCAGTGTTTTCTGGGATCAAGAACATTAAAATGTTATAGAAACACAAGGTAATAAAATGAAAAATATTAACAAAAACAAATATACAGATTAACCCAGAAAATAAATATGAAGGAAACAGTCACTGTGTTACATGTTTACAGGTGCATTCTGTATATAGTCACTGTGTTACATGTTTACAGGTGCATTCTGTATATAGTCACTGTGTTACATGTTTACAGATACATTCTGTATATAGTCACTGTGTTACATGTTTACAGGTGCATTCTGTATATAGTCACTGTGTTACATGTTTACAGGTGCATTCTGTATATAGTCACTGTGTTACATGTTTACAGGTGCATTCTGTATATAGTCACTATGTTACATGTTTACAGGTGCATTCTGTATATAGTCACTGTGTTACATGTTTACAGGTACATTCTGTATATAGTCACTGTGATACATGTTTACAGGTGCATTCTGTATATAGTCACTATGTTACATGTTTACAGGTGCATTCTGTATATAGTCACTGTGTTACATGTTTACAGGTACATTCTGTATATAGTCACTGTGTTACATGTTTACAGGTACATTCTGTATATAGTCACTGTGTTACATGTTTACAGGTGCATTCTGTATATAGTCACTGTGTTACATGTTTACAGGCGCATTCTGTATATAGTCACTGTGTTACATGTTTACAGGCGCATTCTGTATATAGTCACTGTGTTACATGTTTACAGGTGCATTCTGTATATAGTCACTGTGTTACATGTTTACAGGTGCATTCTGTATATAGTCACTGTGTTACATGTTTACAGGCATTCTGTATATAGTCACTGTGTTACATGTTTACAGGTGCATTCTGTATATAGTCACTGTGTTACATGTTTACAGGTACATTCTGTATATAGTCACTGTGTTACATGTTTACAGGTTGCATTCTGTATATAGTCACTGTGTTACATGTTTACAGGTGCATTCTGTATATAGTCACTGTGTTACATGTTTACAGGTGCATTCTGTATATAGTCACTGTGTTACATGTTTACAGGCGCATTCTGTATATAGTCACTATGTTACATGTTTACAGGCGCATTCTGTATACAGTCACTGTGTTACATGTTTACAGGTGCATTCTGTATATAGTCACTGTGTTACATGTTTACAGGCGCATTCTGTATATAGTCACTATGTTACATGTTTACAGGTGCATTCTGTATATAGTCACTGTGTTACATGTTTACAGGTGCATTCTGTATATAGTCACTGTGTTACATGTTTACAGGCGCATTCTGTATATAGTCACTATGTTACATGTTTACAGGCGCATTCTGTATACAGTCACTGTGTTACATGTTTACAGGTGCATTCTGTATATAGTCACTGTGTTACATGTTTACAGGCGCATTCTGTATATACAGGGTTATCCAAAGAGATTCGAATTGCTTGAGAAAGGTAACCGAACGCTGAAAATCAGGGTTCGGTTACCTTTCCTGGCCATTCGGCTATCCAGAGAGCAGGCAATTCCCCAAATACTGGCGAATTGCCAGCACATACGGTGCCTGTTCGGTCCCTGTTCGAGGGCAGTGAAATCCCCATCAAAAAGCACTGCTTCGGCTATTCAGAGAACACAAACCAGCAGTGAAAGGTTCCCCTAATGCCCTGCCATTCGGTGGTTTAATTCGGCAAATTTATTCAGGAGAAATCCCATAGGCTTCAATGTTAAAAATATTCCCGTTTTAATTCAATATATCTAATAAACCGTTCATTATAAAATTCTGCAGCAAAAAGTCTCTTTATTTATAGATTTTTTAGGATACTTTAAGCATTTTTCTGATTTTTTTAAAAAAAATTAAAAGTCCGATTTTTTTTTTTTTTTTCTTCAGTTTGCTTATTTTTTTTGTAACAGCCCTCTTTATTATCATTCCCTGGATCTCCTGTGAAAATTTCAGACATTTTCGCTCAGTAGTTTCTTTGCAAACAGCGTTTTCTTTTTCAGATTCATACAAATGGTTTTTCTAATTTATTCACTGCCTCCTCTACGTCACAGCTGCTTCGGCTCTGTGTGATTCGGCTCCTTTTCGGCTCCTGTTCGGCTCCTCTTCGAAGGTTAATCCAGATGTTTTTGCTTGTTTTCATAGTGCATTCGTTACTTTTCGTCAGGTTTGCGGCAGCCTTTCCCTGCAATTCGGGCCCTGTGCTGTTTGCTGAATACACCGCAGGGTCACCGAAATGCAATCGGCAAAAGGAACCGAATTGAAGAGAACGAAAAGTCACCGAACGTGCGGTGACTTTTCGAATCTCTTTGGATAACCCTGTAAGTCACTGTTACATGTTTACAGGTGCATTCTGTATATAGTCACTATGTTACATGTTTACAGGTGCATTCTGTATATAGTCATTAAGTTACATGTTTACAGGCGCATTCTGTATATAGTCACTGTGTTACATGTTTACAGGCGCTGTCACGGGATGGCCCAGCACCCTCAGCCAGGGGCGGTGCAGTGACAGTGGGGACATGGACACTCGGGTGTGGTGGCACGCACCTTGTTTTCGTTATTTTATTTAGATGTGACATTGTGTGGTGTGGTGTAATAAAGTGTTCCCCGTTGATTATGGTGTGATGTATTTTTCCCTTTGTTTGCCTTGCTCGCCGCCATTTTCCGATTCTTGTGGCGCAGTTGGAATTTCGATTCGGAAAATGGCCGATCCGAACCATCTGGTTCGGATCGCAAAATGGCCGATTCGGACCATCCGGTCCGAATTGGCGACTCCCTGAAGGATGGTGGCCAATGGGTCCCGGGAGGGCGGGCAAGGAGTCCCATTGTATTCTAATTATATTGAGAAGTAATAAAAGTCTGTAATGTAAACAATAAAGGCAGTTCCTGCAGTACATTCAGCTGTGTCTGGTGTGGCTTGATTCTCCGCCGTATTTCGGATCTGAGTGTCCCCCGAGGCCTCAGAGTACGGTGCCCCATCCGATCCGAATCGAGCGCGCTGACCCTGCATCGAGCATCAGGGCAGCGGCGCTACATCAGAAGATTCGATCGGGGAACTTCGGAGATCCGATC
>RXON01001089.1:0-31470 GCA_009667805.1 Leptobrachium leishanense | reverse complement strand
TGGTACCCGGGTACTATTCAACTGCCAGTTAATTGCTTAAAGGCTGTCTTCGACTAGTTCAAGTTGGGGCCTGTGGTTTTAGAAACAACAGCAGCGTGCTTTCGTTAATCACAAACGGCCTTGGAGGCCTCTCACCCATCCGCCGATTCTTAAGGCTCCGCTGACCCAGGACGTCTCTCCGTTCGATTTTGACTGGGGATGCCGGCGGCCGGATCCGTTGTCTGGCTCTCTCTGCTCGGGCTGTGACTTGTCCAGCTTACCGCCTGCTCTCACTCCAATCCGATCGACCTGCGGTAACGCCTAACTCGGGTCTTCCGGTTTCCCTCAATAAGCAATCTCTTGGGTAAGATGGTGGATCGCTGGTCTCCTCTTGCAAGGCTGAACAACCCGATCTGGGAACTGACAGGACCTGCACTGATTGCGTTCTCTTCCTGGCTCCGGCCTAGTTCATCTTGCGTTGCTGCTAGCACGCGTCTGTCTCACTCACTTCCCTGGGCGCGCTCTGCAGCTATCCCCACGAGGCTCAGGTGTAACGCTGTCTGTCCCACCACTTCCTGTGTCACTCCGCAAAGCATGCGGGAAATGTAGTCTCATGCAAAGTTCAGTGTTCTCATTCACGCTTGTCTCCTCCGGTGGCCAAAAATAGTACTGAGCACGACCAGGATTTAAACACACAGCTCTACAAATATTGAAAATATTACATACAATCAACCCATTTCTAAGAGCGGGAACAACAATCAGGCGCCAGAGGCAGTGTTGAGGCGAGAGAGACAGGAATGCCAGAGATAGAGAGATAGACAGGATGCAGAGAGAGAATGTGAGGGAGACAGAGGAGAACAATGATCTGAAAGAGACAAAGACAAGACACAGCAGAGAGAATGAGGGAGAGAGACAGAGGCAATGAGTGAGGGAGACTGAGGATGCGAGATTGGAGTGAGACAGAGGACACCAGAGAGTGATGGGTGTCACGGATCCCCCTGATTACCAAGATGGTGGTCCTTTACGCAGACCGCTCACTACCCTTCCGATCCTTAGAGTGGTCGGCACGTCTAGACAGGCTACTAGGATGGTAGTACAGAGCACATACAACATACAAGGGGTGGTCTGGTGTGCTTGGGGTGCCACACGGACTGACCTCCGTACCAGAATAGAGGAGTGATACAAATGCCAGGGGTCGAGACACAGAATAATCGTTTTGCCAATGCCAGGGTTCGGTACAGAGTAATCGTTTTGCCAATGCCAGGGTTCGGTACACAGAGTAATCGTTTTGCCAATGCCAGGGTCGGTACACAGAATAATCGTTTTGCCAATGCCAGGGGTCGAGACACAGAATAATCGTTTTGCCAATGCCAGGGTCGAGACAAGAATATCGTTTTGCCAATGCCAGGGGTCGGAACACAGAATAATCGTTTTGCCAATGCCAGGGGTCGAGACACAGAATATCGTTTTGCCAATGCCAGGGTTCGGTACACAGAATAATCGTTTTGCCAATAACACACAAGAGCTCTGCGGGAAGTAACTACCACGTCAGGGCACCAGTGAGAATGTGAAGCCGGGCTTTAAACTTTGCGGGTCCGCGTCATGCGCCTGGCCCCGCCCCCCGGCGCCCCACGTGTGCGGAAGCGTTCCGCGATATCACTCGGCGCCTGGCCAGCGAGCAGCGAGGAAGCCGCTGCCAGGCGCCGGGGGTGTGCGGGGGCCACCGTCACAGAACCCCCCTCTCTACGGGCGGCCACTGGACGACCCCCAGGGGCACAGGGATGAGCCAAATAGAAGGCCTTCACCAAGCGAGGGGCATGAACCTCAGTAGCCGGAAGCCAAGAGCGGTCCTCCGGACCGTAACCCACCCAGTCCACTAAGTACTGAAGAGCCCCCTAGAAACCCTGGCGTCCAGAATGGCCTTAACCTCAAACTCCTCCTCGCCCTCCACAGAGACCGGAGGAGGGGGGACATGGGCCCTGGTGTATCGATTACACAAAAGCGGTTTTAAAAGGCTCACGTGGAACACGTTGTGTATCCTGATATGGGAGGGCAGTGCCAAGGCATAGGAGACCGGGCTGAGTCGCCGCAGTATCTTGTAAGGGCCTATGTATCTGGGGGCTAGTTTCATCGATGGCACTAAGAGCTTAATGTTCCGCGAAGAAAGCCAAACCCTGTCCCGACTTGATACACAGGTGCTGGTCTCCTACGTCTATCGGCCTTCGTTTTCTGGACAATACTGCTCCTCTCTAGTGCCTGTTTAACCCTCCTCCAGGTCTCAGTCAATGACGCCAAGTGCTCATCCAGAGCAGGAATCGCGGTATCAGGAAATGCAGAGGGAAGCACGGGAGGATCAAATCCGTAAACTGTGAAGAAAGGGGAATAACCACTGGCTTCACTCACGGCACTGTTTAGGGCGTACTCGGCCCAAGGTAGCAGGTCTGACCAATTATCCTGTCGTTCAGATATGAAACACCTGAGATATTTCTCAATATTTTGATTTGCCCTTTCTGCTGCCCCGTTCGTTTGGGGGTGATAGGCCGAGGAGAAGGACAGGTCTATTCCCACGTTCTTGCAGAACCCCTCCAGAATCTGGAGACAAACTGGGTCCCCTATCAGAAACAATCCCAAGAGGGATACCGTGTATGCGGACCACGTTGGCGACGAAAATGGGCACCAGCTCGGCTGCTGACGGTAGCTTCCGAAGAGGAACATAGTGACCCATTTTGGAAAAGCGATCTATAATCGTGAGTATAACAGTATTCCTCTGGACTCGGGTAACTCTACTATAAAATCCATGGCTATCTGCGACCATGGTCGTTCGGGAATAGGCAGGGCTGGAGTAAACCAATGGGCGCTGTCTTAGGACTTTTATTTCTTGTGCACACCTCGCATACGGCTATGTAATCTTTAATATCCCGGCGCATCGTGGGCCACCATAGCAGTTTTTGGATGCTAGCCACCGTTTTGGTGATCCCCATGTGTCCAGAGGTTTTATTGTCATGGTAAATTTTAAGGACTTCTTTTCTCTCCTTCTCAGGTACAAAGAGCTTCGCGGGAGGCCTCCCCCCGGAGCCTTATCTTGGATAGTCTGCAATCGAATCATCAGAGGGGATGAGACACTGATCGTGGTAGAGGCTATAATCCTTTCCTGAGGTACAATGGGATGTTGATCCTGAACGTTATGTTCATAGGATTCGTACTGTCTAGATAACGCATCTGCTTTAATGTTTCTTGACCCAGGTCTATATGTGAGGACAAAATTAAAGCTTGAAAGGAATAATGACCATCTCGCTTGTCTGGCATTCAACCGTTTAGCGTCACCAATGTACGTGAGATTCTTATGATCGGTAATGATGACAATGGGGTCCCTAGACCCCTCCAATAAGTATCTCCACTCCGTCAAGGCTGCGATAACTGCTAACAACTCTCTGTTTCCGATATCATAGTTCCTCTCTGCCGGGGACAACTTTCGGGAATAGAAGCCGCATGGATGCAAGGGTTTGTCGGGTGCCTCCCTTTGGGACAAGACTGCGCCAAGACCTAGCTCGGAGGCGTCAACTTCAACTTGAAAAGGCAGAGCCGGATCAGGATGTCGGAGAACAGGGGCAGTCGTGAATGCCTGTTTGAGGACCTCGAAGGCTTGCCTGGCCTGGGGTGTCCATTTCTGATTCCCCACCCCTTTCTTAGTCATGGCCGTGAGAGGAGCTACCAAGGCCGAAAAGTCTTTGATGAACCTTCGATAATAGTTGGTAAAACTAGAAACCTCTGGATGGCTTTAAGACCTTGGGGTAGGGGCCAGTCGAGGATTGCCGACAATTTACCAGGATCCATCTGAAACCCCTCAGGGGTTATGATATACCCAAGGAAGTGCACCATCTCTATATCAAATAGGCACTTTTCTAATTTGCAGTATAAGCCGGCCTTCAATAGTCTCCTTAACACTTGTTGCACATGGGCGTGATGGGTCTCCTTATCTGGAGAGTATATCAGGATGTCATCGAGATACACTATGACGAATGTTTGCAGAAAATCCCTTAGGGTGTCATTTATGAGATCCTGAAACACAGCTGGCGCATTACATAACCCAAAGGGCATCACCAGGTATTCGTAATGCCCGCTACGCGTATTAAAAGCCGTCTTCCACTCGTGCCCCTTTTTCACCCTTATCAGATTGTAGGCCCCGCGTAAATCGAGCTTCGTGTATATACGGGCCCCTTTCAGTCGGTCGAACAACTCTGTTATAAGGGGGATAGGATATGCATTTCTTATGGTTATTCTGTTTAACCTCTATAATCTATGCATGGTCGCAAGTCTCCCTCTTTTTTGGAGACGAAAAAGAAACCAGCTCCTGCTGGGGAGGAGGACCGTCTAATGAATCCACGCTCAAGATTCTCTTTTATATATTCCTCCATATATCGTTCTCCTTTTGCGACAAGGGGTACATGTCCTCTGGGAGGCATAGTAGGGGAGTAACTCTATGGCACAGTCATACGGGCGATGTGGTGGTAAAACCTCAGTCCTGGCCTTCGAAAAAAACCTCCTTTAATGCCTGATAACAGTCAGGGACTACTGTGGATAAAGGAGGTGCTGTGGCGATATTAAGGCTACCAATAACGGTGACTCTGCCCATGCATTTCAACTGGCAACTGGGACCCCAACATTTTATGTCTCTCTGGACCCAATCAATCACCGGGTTATGCTTAGTCAACCATGGAAACCCTAGGACGACGGGGCATGAGGGAGAGTCAATAATCTGGAACCGTATGGTTTCCTGGTGCAAAACCCCTGTTTTCATGCATACCTCTATGGTGTCGTGGTGATATGGGGACATGACAAGGGTTTCCCGTCTATGGCCTCCACCAGTAGAGGTCTTTCTTTGAGAACTAGAGGCATGAGGTTCTTGGAGGCAAACACCCTATCCATAAAGTTGCCTGAGGCTCCAGAGTCTAGGAACGCCTCAGTCTCGAGGTGTACCCCCTCCCAGGTTAAGGAGATGGGCACCAGAATCCGGTTTTTTTTTTTCTCGTTATCGACAAAGGAGGCATAGAGCGAACCGATTACCTGGCTAGTAGGTGTTCTCTGGCCGGCTTGCCAGTGTCACCCCTGCCACCCTTGGGTCTTTGAGGACATTGAAGACGAAAATGCCCTGCCCCGGCACAGTAGAAACAGAGCCCCCTTTCCCTTCTGTAAGTTCTCTCAGCCTCTGAAATACCTGTTCTACCTATCTGCATAGGTTCCACACGACCGGTAGATCGGTTCTTACTGGCTCTGGAGTACCTGACGTATTGGTGTGTCTGGGTACCAAGGGTAAAGGAGGCAAAACCCTTCTGGGTCTGTCTCTAGAATGCCTCCTGTCCCTAATTTGGTCGTCCATGGCAATACAGAAATCAACCAAATGGTCCAGATGTTCTGGCAACTTCAAGGGAGCCAGCTCAAACATCAAGGCCTCGTTCAGGCCTTCGGTAAATGCCAAGGTTAGAACGTCGTTAGGCCAGTGTACCTCAGAAGTCAAGGTCTTAAATTCTATAGCATAGTCGGAGACTCTCCTATTACCTTGCTTAATGTGGAATAAGGACCTGCCTGCATTGGTGGCCCTTCTAGAGGGATCAAACGTACGTTTTAGTTCAGAGGTAAAGCCCTCATAGTCATATATGACGGGCTTTTTGTTTTCCCACAATGGCGTGGCCCACAGTAAGCTTTATCAGTTAAATGGTTAATTAGGTAGCCTACTTTGGCCTTATCGGATACACAGGACCCTGGATTGTTCTCGAATAGAATCTCTAGTTGGGTCAAAAAACCCCGACACAGGTTAGGCGTACCATCATAGCGTACGGGCGCCTTCATACTGAGCCTACACCCTCGGGTGAGGCCGAACTGGCCCTAGGTACTACTGGTTCTGGAGGACTTGCAGCACCAGTAGTGGATCGATTCAACAGGGTTTGCAGGCAAGAGCAATTTGGTCCATCCTGTGGTCCTGCTCTTCTTGTCGGGCTGCAATTCTTGTCAACTGAGATGAGAGGTCTGCGGGATCCATTGGCCCTGACGTAATGTCACGGATCCCCCTGATTACCAAGATGGTGGTCCCTTTACGCAGACCGCTCACTACCCTTCCGATCCTTAGAGTGGTCGGCACGTCTAGACAGGCTACTAGGATGGTAGTACAGAGCACATACAACATACAAGGGGTGGTCTGGTGTGCTTGGGGTGCCACACGGACTGACCTCCGTACCAGAATAGAGGAGTGATACAAATGCCAGGGGTCGAGACACAGAATAATCGTTTTGCCAATGCCAGGGTTCGGTACACAGAGTAATCGTTTTGCCAATGCCAGGGTTCGGTACACAGAGTAATCGTTTTGCCAATGCCAGGGTTCGGTACACAGAATAATCGTTTTGCCAATGCCAGGGGTCGAGACACAGAATAATCGTTTTGCCAATGCCAGGGGTCGAGACACAGAATATCGTTTTGCCAATGCCAGGGGTCGAGACACAGAATAATCGTTTTGCCAATGCCAGGGGTCGAGACACAGAATATCGTTTTGCCAATGCCAGGGTTCGGTACACAGAATAATCGTTTTGCCAATAACACACAAGAGCTCTGCGGGAAGTAACTACCACGTCAGGGCACCAGTGAGAATGTGAAGCCGGGCTTTAAACTTTGCGGGTCCGCGTCATGCGCCTGGCCCCGCCCCCCGGCGCCCCACGTGTGCGGAAGCGTTCCGCGATATCACTCGGCGCCTGGCCAGCGAGCAGCGAGGAAGCCGCTGCCAGGCGCCGGGGGTGTGCGGGGGCCACCGTCACAGAGGGAAGAACGGAGGTGCCGATAGTGAGGGAGAGAGAGACAGAGGTGCCAGAGAGTGAGTGAAACAGGACACCAGAGAGTGAGAGAGCCGGAGGACCCAAAGAGTGAGGGAGAGAGACGGAGGAATGCCAGAAAAGGAGAAAGGACTAGTGAGGGACAGTGTTATTTTAGTCGCATTTTAGTCATACTTTTTTTCCATTTTAGTCTAGTTTTTGTTAACCAAAATATCATAAGATTTTGAGTTTGATAAATATAGTAAGTTTTAGTCTAGTAAAAATAAAGTATAAAAAATAAAACAATTCAGATGACTAAAATTTGACAAAATTAAATGGCATTTTAGTAAAAGACTACGACTAAAATGATCAAATTTGTTGCAAAATAACACTGCAACACCACTTTAATAACCCATTAATTTTAATAGACTCAATTTACTGTGTTTAGGTTACTAAAATCTTATGATAATTAGTCATAACAGACTAAAATGAAAAATCAGATGACTAAATGGCGGGGGTTACACTGGTGAGGGGAGGGAAGAGGACGCCAGGAGGAGAAGAGAGAGTTAGGGAGAGAGACAGAGGACGCCAGAGTGAGTGCGATGGGACACCAGAGAGCGACAGGGAGAGACGGAGGACGCCAGTGAGGGAGAGAGACAGAGGATGCCAGAAAGCGAGAAATGTCAAGAGTGAGGGAGAGGGACAGAGGACGCCAGAGAGAGAGAGTGTGAGGGAGAGAGACAGAGGATACCAGAGAGAGTGTGATTTCATTGCAATTGTCATTTTCATTTTTGCCTCAAAGAGTGTGAAGATTGCTCCTGGAGCAGTTGTTTGCGTAGAACGTTAAATTAAAGGAGATGTTACAATAGGACGGTGCCATATGGAAAATAAAGTGTGATCAAAGGAGTTGATGGGCACCTGAAAATAATAAGACCCATACAACGATTCATCCAGAGCCGGAAGTGGGCTCAGCATATTGAGAGTATTCATATGCACTACCATTAGGACTCCTTGCTACAATCATACTGCACAATTGTCATTTTCTTTTGTTGCCACAGTTTATTTTGGACATACCATTCAGAAAAGGTGGGCCATAGAAGAAGGAATATTCCAGCTTAGTTAGACATGTGTGTGTAATTTCTTACTTACCATTACCAGTGAGTTGATGCTTACTGGCGCTGCGCTGTGATTTTTTTATTGTAATATTATATGTATGATTTAATAGAGAAACCTCTGTTTACAGTGTTTCAGCGAGGGGAGGTTATTCGATTTTCCAGTGGGCGCTTCACCCATTTGCTACGTATTTAATTTGTGGATGGTAAATTCTCACACAGTAGGCTGACATTCTGGATGTCAACCCTGCCTGTGGGAAATCCCTCTGCCCTTTGATGTCATCATGCATGAGAGCAATGATGTCGGAAATGGAACTGCACCCTGCCTGGCAGGGAATGCCCTATAGAGGAGAAATATGGGTCATTTGGATCCCTGTATCTCAAGAAATGTAAACTATAGAGGGTCATGTTAGGTATCGTTTGAAAGGCCAGATATCTTGCCTTTCTATTGATATCAAGCAAGAGCAAATAATTTATTTAAAAAAAGGAAATATTTTTATTTTATCTTTTTATATTCTTACTATTGTTCACTTTCAATAATAAAGGGATTAATATTGCTGTAATAAATCTCCTTCTTGCTTCCCATGGTGGCAGCAAGTGTACAGACGATGGCACAATATATTATTACGCATTGTTTCAATTTGATGGTGCAATTTGATGGCGCAATACATTATTACACATTGGTTAATCTAAATCGTAAGCCTCTGCACCAATGCAAGTAAAGCTCGGGGCTCTTTGGACCCCGTATCTCCATTCCTTACACCCATCTAGGTCATGTTATGTGTAATTTTACAGGTCAGAGTCTGGCCTTTCTAATGATATCAGACATGTCATTGTAAAATGTAAAAGAAAAACCAAAAGAAAAAAAATGATTTTAATAGTTTTGTTCCAAAGCGATGGCATAGTCCAATTCTTACGTATAAAATGAGCAATACCCCTGCCATTACTTAACTTCTCATCTACCATGCCACGTGCAAGTTCGCTGGTTTATACAGCGTCATATTCATAAAACATTATCTGCCAAAAACAAGCAATTTTTTTTTTCAGTTTTCGTTTAAATTTCATATTTTTTTAGAAATGGAAACCTGTTACTGCATTTGTCAATTTTTAACGAGAAACCCCCTAGAATATAATAGAATAGATACAAAGGTTTGGATGATAAGATGTCAGAAAATTATTTTACAAGCTGTAAATATTGAAATCTGAATAGAATTATTTTCTTGTTCCATTTTTTGTCATAGCATTCTGACGACACATGATGTACAGTACTGTGCAAAAGTTTTAGGCAGGTGTGAAAAAATGCTGTAAACAAAGAATGCTTTCACAAATATAAATAACGATTGTTTATATTTGTCAATTTGCAATATGCAAAGTGAGCGAACAAAAGAAAAATCTAAATCAAATCAATATTTGGTGTTCCTACCTTTTGCCTTCAAACGAGCATCAATTCTCATAGGTACACTTGCACAAAGTCAGGGATTTTGTAGGATTATAGTCAGGTGTATGATCAACCAATTATACCAAACAGGTGCTAATGATCATCAATGTCACACGTAGTTTGAAACCCTGTCATGAACTGAAACAGAAACAGCTGTGTAGGAGGCTTAAAACTGGGTGAGGAACAGCCAAACTCTGCTACCAAGGTGAGGTTGTGAAAGACAGTTTCATGTCATGGCAAGATTGAGCACAGCAACAAGACACAAGGTAGGTATACTGCATCAACAAGGTCTCTCCCAGACAAATATTTCAAAGCAGACTGGGGTTTCAAGATGTGCTGTTCAAGCTCTTTTGAAGAAGCACAAAGAAACGGGCAACATTGAGGATCGTAGACGCAGTGGTTGGCCAAGGAAACTTAGTGCAGCAGATGAAAGACACATCAAGCTTATTGCCCTTCGGAATCGGGAGATGTCCAGCAGTGTCATCAGCTCAGAACTGGCAGAAACCAGTGGGACTCAGGTACACCCATCTACTGTCCGGAGAAGTCTGGCCAGAAGTGGTCTTCATGGAAAAGTTGCAGCCAAAAAGCTATACCTCTGACTTGGGAACAAGGCCAAGCGACTAAAGTATGCACGAAAACATAGGAACTGGGGTGCAGAACAATGACAGCAGGTGCTCTGGACTGATGAGTCAAAATGTGAAATATTTTGCTGTAGCAGAAGGCAGTTTGTTCGTCGAAGGGCTGGAGAGCGGTACAATAATGAGTGTCTGCAGGCAACAGTGAAGCATGGTGGAGGTTCCTTGAACGTTTGGGGCTGTATTTCTGAAAATGGAGTTGGAGATTTGGTCAGGATTAACCACTTCAATGCTAAGGACGCGCTCAGCGCGTCCTCAGCATTACCGCTGGTGTGCTGAGGACGCGCTGAGCGCGTCCTCAGTTTGGGGTCAGCGTTCGGCCGGGTTCCGGCCGATCGCTGGCCCCTCCGGTGCGGGCTGACATCCTGGATGTCAGCCCGGCATCCGGACCAGCAGCCGCCAACATTAGGTGTCAGCGCGGGGGCGCGATGACACCTAATTCAGGCGCCCCCCCCGCATGTGCGGAGGAGGCGCCTGAAAGGGAGGGGGGGAGGTCCTTCGGACCTCTCTCCCTCCCGATCGGTGGCACACAGGGGCTTAACCCAGGCATCATTTGGAAGGGCACAGCCTGCCCTTCCAAATGATGCCTGGCATTAACCCCTGGGGAGCTGGATCGCAAATCGGCGCTGAAAAGCGCCGATTCGCGATCCTTCCCGGGAGCTGGCCGACATCTTGGATGTCGGCCAAGCTTCCGGGAACTCCCCCAGAGGACTGGCGTCATCGTGCGCAGCACGATGACGCCAGTCCTACAGTTAACCCCTAACTGCCACCAACTGTGGAGATAGGGAGTTCCAATGAACTCCCTATCTCCCGATCCGTGGCAGCTAGGGGTTAAATTTTTATATCGTTGGATCGGCCAGAGCATGGCCGTTCCAACGATACCAAACATGAAAGTTAAAAAATTTGTAAAAAAAAAAAAAAAATGAAAAATAAAAATAAAAACAAATTAAAAAAAAAAATTAAAAAAAAAAAAAAAAACACTTTTTTTTTATTTTTTTGGTTTTGTTAATGCAGCAATATTGTTCCCATTTCAATTATAATGTGAACAATGATGCTGCACTAACGATTTTTGTATGCGGTGCGTTTGTTAAAAATAGTGTCATTTTCCCCAAAAAAAAATGTAACGAGACCCCATCTCTAATTTTTTTAACAAGCGCACCCCATACAAAATATAACCGCAATTGCTCGCATGTTAAAATGTGGAAAAAAACACTTTACACGTTGTAAATTATTGAAAATACATATTTTATTGCATTTTTTTTATAATATACAGACATGACATAACGTATACATATAATAATGACATATTATGAATCTACCGAGTCTGACGGAAAGAACGATATAATATGTCGGTGTCATATACTAAAATAAGCCTTCAAAACACGTTTAAACATGATGCGCAAAACAGGTAAAAAATGACCTCAGCACAGGGGCGGGAAAAGCCTCAGCAGCGAAAGGGTTAATGGTGTTCTCAATGCTGAGAAACACAGGCAGACACTTATCCATCATGCAATACCATCAGGAAGGCTTATGATTGGCCCCAAATTTACAGCCAGAGTATTACTAGTATTAGCAATACAGCCAAAGTCATTAAGAACTATCTTCAGTGTAAAGAAGAACAAGACGTACTGGAAGTGGTGGCATGGCCCCCACAGAGCCCTGATCTCAACATCATCGAGTGTGTCTGGGATTACATGAAGAGACAGAAGGATGTGAGAAAGCCTACATCCAGAAGATCTGTGGTTAGTTCTCCAAGATGTTTGGAACAACCTACCAGACAACCTACCAGCCGAATTCCTTCAAAACCTGTGTGCAAGTGTACCTAGAAGAATTGCTGCTGTTTTGAAGGCAAAGGGTGGTCACACCAAATATTGATTTGATTTAGACTTCTCTTTTGTTCATTCATTGCATTTTGTTCATTTATGAACATAAATGTGTAACCCTTCCATTTGTGCAAGCATTCTTCGTTTACAGCATTTTTTCACACCTGCCTAAAACTTTTTCACAGTACTGTATGTCAGAAAATTATAACATATTTTCAATCTCCTGAGTCTGCTGAAAAAAAGAACATGTACTTTGTCTGGGTCCTGTAATAAAACATAACTTCAAATCATGGTTAAATGCGATGAGCACAAAACATTGTAAATGAGCTCAGCATACAGGTGAAATGGCTCAGCAGTGAAGGGGTTAAGAATTAAGAAATTTGTTTGGGATCTCTCATTGATTTTTTTGCTAGTCATTACTAGGGATGAGCCGAACACCCCCGTGTTCGGTTCGCATTCGAACTCGAACAATTTCAAAAGTTCAAGTTCGAACTCGAACACGAACCAAACTCAATCCAAGTCAATGGGACTCAAAAGTTTGATTTTTAGAGTGCCCTGCAAGAGGGCATATATGCAAGATATTTGCCATAAAAGGTGTATGGGGTCCGGGTAGTGCCCTGGGGGACAGGAAACAAGGACAAAAAGTAAAAAAAAAATTTTTTAAAGGAACAGTTCAATTTTCCATGAAATAAGGGTTAAAAATAAAAATGAAAAATTCCATCAAATATCGTGCCTAGGAGGTCCCCATAACCTGCCCGTGAAGTGGCGGATTTGTAGGATGTATAGAAACATTTAAAAACAAAAAAATTACGTTTCAAATGACGGTAAACGGTTTTCCTTTTAATCTATTCATAAACAACTGCTTGGGGCGGCAGTCTGTATTAAAAGAGGAGACATTTTAGGACACGCAGAACAAGTTTAGTGATTTTTTGGCTAAATTATGGTGAATCTTATGCAGGCTTTGGATGAAAGTAACAATAGGTGCTTTAAAATTGGGACTTTAGCGTCGGCAACAGTGCCATCACACCGTAACCCCTCTGTGGTATTGTGGAAGAGTGCAGAGTTGGACCCTATGGTCCAAAAAATTAAAATGATATAAATCTGGTAATATAGGCGTCAGTGTCAGTCCAGCCAAATATTATGCCTTTGGTGCCAGCTAGTGCCTTCACACCGTAACCCCTCTGAGGTATTGTGGAAGAGTACAGTGGTGGAGGTTTTGTGAATGCAGAAGAGATACCCAATCTATTCCATTACGTCAGCATCAGGGGATTGATAGCTGCTGATCCAGGACTGATTCATTTTTATAAATGTCAGCCGGTCTACAGAGTCGGTGGACAGACGCACTCTTTTGTCTGTGACAAAACCTCCAGCGGCACTGAACGTCCTTTCAGAAAGCACACTGGATGAAGGGCAACCTAGTAGCTGCATAGCATATTGGCTAAGTTCTGGCCAGTGATCCAATCTCAACACCCAGTAAGCCAGTGGATCATCTGCTGGAAAGGTATCCCGGTCTGCCCTTGCCCCTAGGTAGTCCTGCACCATATGGTGAAGACGCTGGCAATGGGTGCCTACATTTGACGTCCCTGGGCGTCGTGGACTCAAAAAATGTAAAAAGGCATCAGTCAAGCGGCCCCGGCCTTCACCACTCTTCCTCTGATCATCCACAGCCTCAGAAGCACTTGTGTCATCACTTGGTAACCTACCAGTGCCTGGAAAGGTGTTACACAAGTGTCACTTTAGAGCGCCCTCAAGTTTTTTCATCCTGTCCTCCCTCTGTGCGGGCAGGATGAGCTCTGCAACTTTACCCTTGTATCGTGGACCAAGAAGGCTTGCCAACCAGTAATGATCCCTCCACTTGATAGCACGAATCCTGGGGTCCTTTAGCAGGCTTTGCAGGATAAGGGAGCCCATGCAGGTGGCATTGGAGGTGGCATTAGCTTCCGAGTCTTCCTGGTCAATGAGGATGACCCCATCGTGCACTTCCTCCTCCCAGCCACGTACTAGTCCTTGGGTTTCTGGGCACACAAACCCCTCCCTTGAGGAATCCCCACCTTCAATGCCCCCCCTACTTAAATATTCCTCCTCCTCCTCATCCTACTCCTGTCTGATCTGAGGAGGACCCGCAGGAATGCTGTCTGCGGAAAGACTGGGGCCTTGAGAGCTAGGGAAGGACTCCTCTTCCTCCCGCTGCTCTGCCTCTAGAGCCACATCTATAATTCCCCGCAGAGTGTGCTCCAGCAGGAACACTAAAGGAATTGTGTCACTGATTTCAACACAGTTATAATGTAATTGCCAAAAATCAGCATGGTTTCATGAAACACAGATCATGTCAGACTAACCTAATTACGTTCTATGAGGAAGTAAGTAGAAGTATAGATCAGGGGGTCGCAGTGGATGTGATTTACTTAGATTTGCCAAAGCTTTCGACACAGTTCCACACAAAAGGTTACTATTTAAATTAAGAAAAAATGGTCTAGATGAAAATACTTGTTCTTGGATAGAAAACTGGCTAAAAGATAGGGTACAGAGAGTGGTCATAAATGGTACATTTTCAAGATGGACACCAGTGGTAAGTGGTGTCCCTCAGGGGTCTGTTATAGGACCAATACTATTCAATTTATTTATAAATGACCTTGAGATAGGCATTGAAAGTCATGTATCAGTGTTTGCAGATGACACAAAGCTAGGAAAAGAAATACAATGTGAGCAGGATGTAAATGGCAGATGAAATTTAATCTAGATAAATGCAAAGTTATGCACTTTGGAGTGAAGAACACACAAGCAATTTATACCCTAAATGGTACGGAGTTAGGGAAATCCAAGCAGGAGAAGGATTTGGAATAGTCATAGACTTCAAACTAAGTAACAATGTGCAATGTCAAACAGCAGCCACCAAGGCCAGCAAAGTACTGGCATGCATTTAAAGGGGAGTTCACTCACGGGATGAAAACATAATTTTGCCTCTGTATAAATCAATGGTCAGGCCGCACCTTGAATATGCCGTGCAATTTTGGGCACCTGTCTTAAAAAAAGATATTATATCGCTAGAAAAAGTGCAGAGACGGGCAACTAAATTAATAAGGGGGATGGAAGGGTTAAGTTATGAGGAAAGACTAACAAGCTTAAACCTGTTTAGTTTAGAGAAAAGGCGCCTTAGAGGGGATCTGCTAACCTTATATAAATATATACGGGGCCATTATCAACCATTGTCTGATAACCTATTCATTAACAGGACTATACACAGGACACGGGGTCATCCATTTAGACTGGAAGAAAGAAAATTTTGCTTAAAACATAGGAAGGGTTATTTTACGGTGAGAACAATAAAGCTGTGGAATTCTCTGCCTGTTGAGGTGGTTGGGTCTGAGTCTGTACAGACTTTTAAAAAACGACTGGATGACTTCCTGCAGACACAGAATATTAAGGGTTATAATATTTAATATGTGGGTAAAAGCTTCTTGATCCAAGGAGAAATCTGACTGCCATTCTGGGGTCAAGAAGGAATTTTTTCCCAGTATGTTGCATATTGGCAAGCATTTCAGACTGGGTTTTTTGCCTTCTTTTGGATCAACAGCAGTAGGTTATGTGGGAGAGGCTGAACCCGATGGACGCATGTCTTTTTTCAGCCTATATAACTATGTAACTATGCATGCACTGTCCCTCCTCACCATCCTTGTTGCCTCCTCAAATGGTGACAGTACAGTGCATGCATCCTTGATCATCAGCCACTGCGGGGGGGAGTTGACCTGAACCCGTCCTTGTGCCATACTCACACAGGTACTCGTTGATGGCCCTCTGCTGCTTATGCAGATGCTGCAGCATTGCTAATGTCGAGTTCCACCTGGTGGGCATGTCACAGATCAGACGGTTGGTGGGAAGGTGGAATTCTCTTTGAATTTCTGCCAGGCGAACACTTGCTGGGAATGACCGTCTGAAGTGGCTGCAGACTTTTCTGGCCTGGCTGAGAAGCTCTGCCAGCCCTGGGTACCTGGTTAGGAAACGCTGTACCACCAGATTTAGTACATGTGCTAGGCATGGTACATGCGTCAACTTACCCTGGCATAGGGCAGAGAGAAGGTTGCTGCCATTATCACAGACGACCATTCCCAGCTCAAGCTGGCGTGGTGTTAACCATCTCTGCACCTGCCCCTGCAGAGCTGACAGAATTTCTGGCCCGGTGTGGCTCCTGTCCCCTAAACAAACCAGCTCAAGCACAGTATGGCATCTTTTTGCTTGAGCCATTGCGTAGCCCCTGCCACTTAAACTCGGTTTAACTGCCACTTCGCCAGAGACAGAGAAGGAGGAGGAGGAAGAGGGAGAGGTGGTGGTGGAGCAGACAGACCTCATACAAGCAGCTTTCTGGAGGCGTGGTGGATGAAGCTGAAGCTCCAGCACAGAGCCCCATCTTGGATCCCTCCCAGCTGCAATCAGAGTTACCCAGTGTGTCGTGAAGGAAATGTAACGGCCCTGTCCATGCTTGCTGGACCACGTGTCTAAAGTCATGTGCACCTTGCTGCTGACTGCCTTTCCCAATGACTCCATAACATTGTCTTCCACGTGCTGGTATAGTGCTGGAATGGCCTTCCGCGAAAAGAAATGGCCTTTTGGAACCTGCCACTGTGGTACAGCACATTCAGCAAATTCACGGAAGGAAGCAGAGTCCACCAGCTGGAAAGGCAGCAGCTCTAATGCGAGTAATTTTGCTAAGCTGGCATTTAGACGCTGTGCTTGGGGATGGTTGGGACTATATTTTTTCTTATGCTGCAGCAGCTGGGGCAACGTAATCTGACTGCGTAAATCTTCAGCTGTTGGGATGCTGTCACATTGTGAAGAAGGACCTGGTACATCCATTACTGTAGCATCATCCCTGTCAGTGGAGGTTGGAGTCAATGACATGGCAGGACATATAGTGGGGGTAGAGACAGGTGAGGAGGAGGACCTACGCAAAGTGTTGCGCAAACGGGATGCGTGGCAGGTGGTCATATGTTGCCTCATTGCACGTGGTACCCAAGCGTCCGGTGTCTTTCCCACTCTTGATCCTCATCTGACATAGATTACAAATAGCAACGGTGCAACGGTGCTACAGTCATCAGCCCCTATCTCCTCGTCACTGGAGCCAACTTGGCAGTGTGCTGCAGCTGCTGGGGCAACATGAGTGCTAGTTGTTTGTGTGTCATCACTGGCACCCCCTTCCTCTAGGTTGATTATACTCCCTTCCTCAACCTCAGAGATTGAATCAGAGCACTGTAGTTGCTGCGCATCCTCAAGCAGCATGTCACTGTCATTGTAGTCAAACATTTCAGCTGACTCCTCCGTGTGTGATAGTGAGGCTACGGCAGAAGTAGCTGTGGACATGGAGGCTGCATTAGATGCTTTGGCAGCTGAGGTGGACTGTAAAGCACTAGAAGCCTGGCTGGCAGAGGACTCGGAGGATGTGGATGGCCTGGTTAGCCAATCCACCAAATCCTCTGTATGTTGCTGCTGCTATAGACGGCCAGCACCAGTTAGAAAGGACAAGAGTGCCCCTGCAAAGGATGCACCACGTCCATGACGACCAGAGGCACAGCCTCCCAACACAGAGGCTGCTTGCCCTTTTATCTGTGTCTGGGAGCGTCTGCCTGTCCTTTTTGGTCTTTCTGACATGGTGAGTGATATATAGATTAAAGATATGCTGAACTCTGATTCAACTCTAGTATAAAAATTAAACATTTCCAGAACTCTGGTATAACTCAGTGAGACACCCTAATTGCTGGCAGCCAGTGACAAGACACAGATTAAAATTCCCAGAAACCACCTATAAATCAGTGAGACCCCCTGATAGGACCCCCTGATAGCTGGCAACAGTGAGAAGACACAGATTACAATTCCCAGAAACCTCCTATAAATCAGTGAGACCCCCTGATGGATGGCAGTGAGAACACACAGATTACAACAATTCCCAGATTTTTTGTAGAAATGAGACCCCCGAAATAGTTGGTGGCAGTGATTACACAAAGATTAGAACAATTCCCAGATATTTTGTAGAAATGAGACCCCCACAATTGCTGCTGGCAGTGAGAACACAAAGATTACAACAATTCCCAGATATTTTGTATAAATGACTGACCCCCAAAATAGTTGGTGGCAGTGAGAACACAAAGATTAGAACAATTCCCAGATATTTTGTAGAAATGAGACCCCCACAATTGCTGGTGGCAGTGAGAACACAAAGATTACAACAATTCCCAGATATTTTGTAGAAGTGAGACCCCCCCTAATAGATGGTGGCAGACTGGCAGTGAGAACACACACTAACACAACAATCTTCTCTCAAAAAACATGTGCTGGGGGCTGTGTGAAGCCTTATATAGTGTGCTGCGGGACTTAGCTCTGTGAGCCCATGATTGGGCAAAATTTGCCCAATCAGGACTCTGAGCCATGATTGGCATAGTCTTGCACCTGTCTTGCACCTAAACTGTGGTCAGGTGCAGGCTGTAGCCAATAACAAGCTTCAGGCCAGTGGAAAAGTGCATTGTGGTCCATTGTGGTGTATTGTGGGTGAAAATGCTGCTAACACGCGGAAATGTTCGAAGTTCGCGAACATACGAACTGGCGATGTTCGAATCGAACTCCGAACACATCGAACCGAACAGCTCATCCCTAGTGATTAACAGATCTGTGCCTGGACACATTTCTGTCTATGAGCTCTGCAGGCAGCTCATTTGACTTCATAGCTTGCTTTTTGCTCTGATATGCATTTACAACTGTGAGACCTTTACATAGACAGATGTTTTCCTTTCCAAATCATGTCAAATAAAATTTCCACAAGTGAACTTCACACAATGTGTTGAAATATCTTCATGATGAGCCCGAGAAATGAGATCCATCAGAGTTAAATTTCAGTTGCCATTGTATATGGTCAATGCGACATTTCAGTGTTTTTTTTAAAATAAATTTGAATGTCAAAAATCTGTTGTTTTTTGTGTGTGGGTTGTAACATAAGGCTGTCATATGAATACTTTCTTGTTTTAGTTAAACAAGACGAGACCGAGGAGATATGATAGAAACAATTAAATACATAAATGGAACAACAAGGTAGATGAAGGGAGTATATTTAAAAGGAAACAAAGTAGCAAAACAAGAGGACATAGTCTTAGATTAGAGGGGCAAAGGCTTAAAAGTAACATCAGGAAGTATTATTTTACTGAGAGGGTGGTGGATAAATGGAATAGCCTTCCGGTAGAAGTGGTAGAGGCTAAAACAGTGATGGAGTTTAAGCAGGCACGGGATAGGTATAAGGGTATCCTAAATAAAAGAGAAATCCAGGGAAAGTATCCATATAATTGGGCAGACTAGATAGGCTGAAAGGTTCTTATCTTCCAACATATTCTATGTTTCTATGTATAAAGGACATTATTAGATTTTGCCCATTTGGCCCATTATTATTTGCATTAGATATCAACAGACAGGCAGAACTAGTGCTGAAGAATTGGCAACATTTAAAAAAATCATTGGGCCTCAGTTATATTGTGTAAAAGAAGTGCCCTGGTTAACCAGAAATGGTAACAAGAGAATTGAAAGGTTCATAGCATTCAGCTTAAATGAGGAAAAACACAATACTAGTTGTGATTCCCTGAGACATGTTTATATTTTCTCATTTCTTGTTGAAATGGAAAAATAGACAAAAGTCTGAGTTAAACTTAGAGCTGTAAATTCGCTCTCTCTGGTGTAACAGATCACCAGTTATTGTATCTTCTAGGCGGATATAGAATTAATGAACCAGTTTGGAAATTGTAAGAATTCTATTATCTATAGGTCATAAATCCTTACAATGCCGCAAACAAGTTTACTTTTGTAGGGTATCTAGTAAAATGTCAGTGATTCTGGTTTCTATGACTTATTGCACAAAATATTTTCCGTCTGGCTCTGTCCTACATGTAACATGATTTGATTTTCCATACCATTTATCATTATGACAAATAACATGTAACCAAATTATTAATGCAGAAAAATAAAGTAGAAGAGATTGCTGGACTGATATTAGACGATTTTATGAACACATGAGGGACAGGAATTGGTATTATCTGATAGAAATCACAATTTGAGGATAAGAGTATTGTGGAAATTCATTTTGTTGCAGGATATTGACGTCTAGATAAGCATCATTTTAATTTGCACATATAAGGCATTTTCTTATTATTGCAAGAAATGTGAGGAAAAGCATTGATAATGCTCAATGGAATATTGTGGTCTGACTCATGATAGATTTTCACAAGCTATGTGGAAATGAATAATGATGTATCCTTAGATATCAGTCTTGTTGTGTTCAGAGCAAATAACATGAAAATGTCATAAACTCGCTCAAACACATATGAATCGGTCTCAGAGAAAGTGTAATTTCGCAAATGTTCCATGTTAGCGTATGTAAAGTACTTGATTTTTATATGATTGTTTAATTTAATTCTTACTGGTTTTCCCCCAAATTTTTATCTCTCTTTCCACATCTTTTTATAACTTAAAATTACTGTATGGATAGAAGCAGTTAAAATGTTGACAATAATCCTTTACATTTCTATAACATGGGACAACGTATAAAAGTTTGATTTATTTTTTATTATTTTACCTTAAGTTCATTCTTGTACCATTATAAAACGTATCATACAGGGTTATTCAAAGAGATCCGAAAAGTCACCGCATGTTCGGTGACTTTTCGTTTCCCGCACTTCGGGGCGATTTGGCGATTTGACGCAGCGCCCCAGTAGTGCATGGAATACTCGCTGCAAACCTGCAGAACACTCGCCAAATACTCACCAAACACTCACCGAAAACCCGCAGAAACTGCCGCAAAAACCAAGCCGGACACGTCAGAAAAATCCGAGCTGCCGCCGGAAAAAGCCGACTAGCAGACGAACGGGGTGAAAAAAAAACCAGTTTGCTTGAAAGTTTGAAATTTGAAACGGTGTTTGCAAAAAACTACTGAACGAAAATGTCTGGAATTTACATATAAGATCCAATAAATGATAATAAAAAAGGTCTGTTACAGAAAAAAGAAAAACGATTAAAAAGAAAACAACAGAATTTTTTTTGCCAACAAATGCCTAAAACATCCTAAAAAATCTAAAAAATAAAGCAACTTTTTATTGCAGAATAAATTAATAATGGTTTATTAGATATTGAATTAAAACTGGAATATTTTTAACATTGAAGCCTATGGGGTTCACCTGAATAAACCTGACGAATGAAACCACCAAACGGCAGGGCACTTTACTGACATTCCTCAGCTGTTCGGTGTTCTCTGAATAGACGAACCATTGCTTCTCTAGGGGGGATTTCTCTGCCCTCGAACAGGCACTGTACGTGCAGGCAATTCGCCAAGATTTGGCAACTTGCCTGCTCTTTGAATAGCCGTTTGGCCCCGAAATGTCCCCGTTCGTTGAAATTCAGTGTCCGGTTACATTTCGGGGCCAGATCGGCTCTCTCTGAATAACCTTGATAGTCTTGATAGTAACTAGATAAAATTGGAAAATGAATGGATGGAAGGCCAGATAAGGATTTCTAAAGACAGAGAAAACTCAAATGTCTGTTTCTAAATTGCCATGACAAAGTTCTCTGACTTTAATTTCATAAAAATACTCATTTAGCTATTCTGCTTCTTTTTCACTGTTTGATACCAACATTTTTAACCTGCATATAACATTTAACTTACATCATACCTATATGGTGCTTCTCCTTAGTGATATTTTATATTTTTTTACTTTAAACATTGTCCTCTTCATACAAGTAACCAAGAGCTCACCACATAGAGACATATTCAGCATCTGTCCCCTTGTACAAGTATCCAGAAGCTCAACACATCTTCTACCTTACCAAAAGTAAGCCCACAAGAGCTCAGTACACCAAGCTGGTCTTTTAATTTGTCTACTTCACTAGTAGTAACCACCCAAAGCTCTCCTCATCTTCTGTCTTCCTCCTTCAAATGGGGTTTATTCACTTACTGAATGATGACCACACCAAGCCATATTAACCTTCTGACCTCTTCACAGAAGAATCAAAGAACTTGCTGTACCAAGCCATCTATATCTTCTCTCCCCTATAGTAATCAAGAGCTCACTACACCAAGCTATCCTCATCCATCCTCCCACAAGTAGCCAAGGAATACCATAGCTGCAATCAAGAAGCTATTTCGCCATATCTTCTACTACCTTACTCCACATTGTCATTGTCTCTGTTTCATTGCTGATTGCTGTTCACACCCTCTCTCTGCATGCATTAATACGTAGGTATGTAGTATGTTTTCTTTAGAGTGTTCTTCTCAAATTCTAACCAGCAAGGTCCTCCACCTCCAATCTAATCATCCATCATCACCTTCTATTTTAAATACTTTGCATAATTGTCTTCTTATCTATGAGCAAAACCTAGGTCTCTGGTTTTCAAAACGTTCACTAATCTACTTTTTGGAATGCAGTGACATGTTATCTCAGTAATACTACCTTGCTTCCAATTTTTAAGAACTCTTTAAAAGCTAGGCACATTGATGATCATTTCACTCATGCCAGGGACAATCTTACATTTTTCTGTTTGTATATGCCTGGAATGTTTAATGTTTTACACAATTTCTGTCATGTGTTTGCATCCCCAGAATTGGCCCAATTTTTGAAGAGGAGAAAAAATCAACAACAAATAATACATTATATACATTATACAATACATCATGACTGCAGGTATACTTTGCTTGTCCTGTGTGTATCCAAAATAGGTTGACAGGAGTAAAGCCTTGTAATTATTGTCAACATTTTACTTCTTTACACTCCATGCACATACTGAATAGGTAATCTACTTAACTTCTGATTTCTCCTCTGGTGCCTTGAATCATCTTGATTGGGCTTCAGGATGAAAAGTTGGGGGCTGGGGATTTCCCAAAGTGCACCGATGTCATAACATCAGGAACATCACCCTTAACTCCAGCATAGCTGTGCAGAATTTTAAAGTGGAGAGGGTATTCTTCGGACACCTGTATCTCAGATGATCAATTTATGTATCATTGGAAATGCCAGAGTATGGTCTTCCAATGATACCTAAAGTGTCCATATAAAAAAAAAACGATATATTTTAATTACCATATAATTATAATATAATTATCATTTTTTATTAGCAATAAAAAGTAAAAAATAATACTGACTATACATAGCAAATCCGTTTATTATTTTGGAATTATGTATTCTTTTAAAAAATAAATGCACTTCCATGTTCAGGGTTTATACATTGTGATTAAGCACAGCACAGGGTACTATAGCACAGTATTCTAGGGCTTTAAACCCTTACCGTCAGGCCGGTCTAAACGTTGGTGGGGCGACTAGTACACCCCGGCTCTCTAGCTGCTGCGGCCCCTCCTCTGGCCTATGCAGCTAATGTGCTGCACGCATCATTGGCTGCCGAGGGGACTTGAGTTCTGGCTGTCCTGCGGCAGTGAATGACGAGTGGCGCACGCTAGCTCGCTGGTGGGCAGACCAGAGGCAGCCCACAGATGACAACAGGCATGCTATGCCGTCCTGTGGCTTTCAGACCCACCGCAATGGGGACCTCATAGTACGCCCCATGGCGATATGTGGCTAAATTCAAAAGAAAAGTCCTAGTAATGTTGTAGCTCCCACACTTTATTGCAATAGTAGTATATTTTTAATGGGCAGTACCAGCAAACAAACAAAACTTACGACAGAATAAAATCTAGATCGGTTGACCGGTAACAAATAAACGTCCCTTTCTAATTTGAGAAAATTAACGAAAATAACAACTTTGACCAACCTTTTGGTTTTCTGCTATCTGTACCCCTGCTGTCATTTTACAAACTGCTCCCCAGCCCCACAGCTTCTTTTTTTCTCCCTCCCTGATTAGGAACAGTTGGGAGGAACCTGCAGGAAGAACCCAAAAAAGAAAGAACTACACACATCCCATACCTGGGCTTAATTATCCCATCCTTCCCTTACAGGGACACGCTACTCATCCCTCCACACCCCTCCACACACCCCCCTGCTGTCCCGATCTGGCAGAAAACTCTGACTGAAGTAGAATAGTTTCCCCCACCCCTCTCAGCGTCACCAGCAGCCTGAATTTTGCAAATTTTTGAATTTCCCGCTACTGGTCACCAGTTTGGTCACTAGTGACGTCAGCACAAAGAGAGTTTCCCAACATCACCATCCCTGAAACCAGTAGTGAGCGGTTTTAGATAGGCTGCCGATGAAGTGCATGTCCCAAAGCGGTGTGCAGTTTGCGGTTCATACACTACGCAAGTTGCGTAGAAGTGCAAATTGCACAGAAAAGCTTCAGGGACTTCCAGCTTTGGGAGTTTCTGAGCTGAAGAGGAAGAGCTGTGCACGGCGAGGAACAAAAGGTAAGTAAAATCAGCCAAAAGTAGACGGAAAAAATAAAGAACTGGGCAGAGAGCAGCATCTGCCCAATTATAATTATTTAAGGGCAAAATGGAGAACTCTATTGTTCAACAGAGTATCATGTTAAAAAAAACAATGCCTGTACCTTATCACAAAATATTCATTTTATTTATGCAGCAATGCAACAAAACACAACCGGAAAATTTAGTACTTTTGATTTTGGTTAAAATTGCTAATTTCTTTAAAACATGCAGTAACATGTTTTAGTTTTTTAAACCGAGCGCTCCATAGAAAATATAACCACAAAGGTTTGGATACTAAAATGTGGAAAAATTCACACACTAAATTTACACTTTTTGAAATTTTTTGATACAGAATTCTGATATGACATGACATATATGAATAGTAATTATATATTTTGGAATCCGCTGAGTACTCTGGAAAAAAATAAACATTTTATAATATGTCTGTTCAACTATAAAACTAGACTTTAAATAAAGATTAGACATGATGGGCAAACCATGGTCAACATAAGCTCAGCACATTAATGAAACGGCACAGCAGTGAAGGGTTTAATTGTCTTACAGGGTTTTAACATTGTGGAATCTAATTTTAATTTATCTTGGCATTATTGAAGACTGAATGTAATTAAACAAAATCTGACATGGATTGTAACACAAGCTGAAAAATCTTTCCTCCAGTCCCACACGCCGTTAAATCAATACCCTGGGCATGGGCCCTTTCTGAGTACTGAAGAAGCTTCTTATATGCAGTCCTCCTGATGCCCCTATCAGCATCACTTTTTAGCATACAGATCTGCTGGCAATAAAACCAGCATGTCAGTTTGTGCCCTTTATTTTCAAAACAGAGCCAGTCAATTAAACCATTTAATTAACAAACATATATACATTTTTACATTGAAATTTAACAAAGCAAATTGAGGGCACTATTACATTCCTAATGCAAACGTTAACGTTTGCTGCGGTATTTACCGCATATTACAATCCAAACGCAAACAGGTTAAAAAATCCGTTTGCGTTTGGTACCTTGCGCTCCCCTGCACGAGGTTACTGCACTTTGCTCTCCCTATACTTAACATGGGGACCACAAAGTGTTAATCAGCGCTGGTATTACAATGTCCCAGCGCAGATTAACGCCTGGCTCTGGTCAGCGCAAAGTTAACCAGAGCCAGGACTTGGTGTTAACGAATTCTGCTTCTGCAGAATACGTTAACACCAGCAATAAAAATAAAAAAATGAAGCGTATACTCACCCTCTGTCCCATGGCGAACACCGCGGCTCTGTTCGCATCCTCTGGCCGGTTAGGAGCAGGGAAAGACTGGGGGAAAAAGTCCCCCCAGTCTCTCCCTGCGTATCACTACGCCGACCGGCCAGATCTAGCGAGGCGAGATCCGGCTGGTCACGTGACCGGCAGGGAGGAACTAAATTTTTTCACAAGTTTACTTTGGATGTTATTTGTTTATCACAGCTTATACTTTCAATGGCCACCGTAATTAAACTAAAAATCTTCTTTTATTCTTTAGGTTATACACCTGCCACACGATGTAGCGCGCGCACAAATTACGAATTACTAGAGCGGCCGTTCTGCGGCCGTGCTGAAAGCCTCCCCGTCTTACCGCTACGGCGCTCGTTCGACTGGGCTGAAAAGTGCAATCCTCCACAGGAGGATTGAGCCTTGTAGCGCTGAGTGCACTAACTGCACTTAGCGAGGTGGCCAGATGGGCGTTAGAGCGTCTCAAAAACGCTCTTCTGACTCCAGCCTTAGGAAGCCAATGCGACATAACTGCTCACACCAATTTTTATATCTTGATTTTTCTAGAACAGCATTGATGAAATCAGAAATAAAAGATTGGGTTGTTTTCTTTGGTAAATATTCTTTAATTTCTTAAGGTACACCCTGTGTCACATGTGGTAAATTGAGTTCCTTTAGAGGGAAGTCTGCATGTCTAAATGGTATCTAGACCATCACATTCTGTATTTATCTTTAATATGGTACTTCTTGCTGGAAAAGCAAGGCATTAGTGTTATTTACATCTTATGACACTTTTATCTGAGATAGTTTAGGAGCCTTTTAGTAATGGTTGTTTAGAAATCCTTGTAAATATAAATCTATTCGGTCCCCTGTATGTTCTGGGAGTTTAATCTCTATATCATTGTTGAATACCAGGGGACTGAAAATAAACAAACATATATATTTGTGTAAAGTGGATCTGTCAGAAAGACTGGTCGTTAATAGAAGGATCATAAAACTGTCTGTATGTCGTGTTATATTTTATAAGTGGTTTAGCAGGTTTAATGATTTGTTTTCTACTTCTGGAGCGTATCTGATTGCTAGTTTAGAATCCATGCCTGTTTGTGTGTTTCTGTAACCATATTATTCTTCATTAATGACTGATTCCTTTTAAGAAAATGTAGCACACACAGAATTAAGGATATATACTACTCTGTACCCATTCTGAGAAAACAACTTATAAATGTTTATTACATGTAATTTGATTAGTTAATATATACTGTATATATGTTATGGTTAAAGCCCGAAGTGTGGTTAATCCTAGGATCACCCGGGTAATCCTGACATTGCCCAAAACCACTGGGTAAAACTGCAAAAAAATGAAAATTTCGGACTTTACCCAGGTAATTTTAGGACTAACCAACTGCCCTTGGGTAACAGTCTGGAAGAGCTAAAAAATTTGCACTTTACACGGATAATGTGCAAGTCTGAAGCTTCACCCGGGTAATCTGAGGACTATCCACAGCTTCACCTGGGTAATCTGCAGAGCATCCAACCCCGCTTGGGTAACAGTAAATGTTGCTATTATCTATGGATATTATCAATGAAAATGGCAAAAGACAAACATTAACCCCTTAAGGGCCGCTGACGTACCCTGTACGTCCTGTCCTCGGGTCTCCCTTAGACCCGCGGACGTACAGGGTACGTCAGCGGCACCTAATCCCCCTCCCGCCCGATACTCACCTCCCTCGCTGGATCCCTCGGCGATCTGGCAGGGAGGAAGCCTGCCCATGTGATTTACATGGGCAGGCGAGGCTGATGACGTCGCCACGCTGCGTGGTGACGTCATCAGCAGGCGTCCCCATGCAAAGCAATGGAGGTGAGGGGGGGCTCCTTCGGAGCCCTCTATCTCCCCAACCATTACTGCTAGGGAGATGCTTTTTACACCGCTGAAAAGGGGAGAGTCTCCCCTTTTCAGCGGTTTATAGCATTAACTGTTTCGCCGCCGGATCACGTTTTGGCGCCAATTGGCGCCAAAACGGGATTCGAACCTGGAGGGGGGCTGACATCTTGGATGTCAGCCAAGCCTCCAGGTCCCCCCACCCACTGACAACCTCACCATATGTGTGAGGATGTCAGTGGGCCAGTTAACCATCTAGCTGCCATGTAGAGATAAGGGGATCCTAAGGATCCCCATATCTCCCGATCCATGGCAGCTAGATGGTCATATTTGACATCATTTGAAAGGCCTGGTTTAAAAAATAAATAACAAAAAAATTAAAAAAAATTAAATAAAATAATTTTTTTTTTTTTTTTTAAAGTTTTTTTTGTCTGGGGGGGTTTAATTAAATAGGACCTAGGCTGTCATCTAAAAATAATTAGCACAAAATGGTCAGAATGAGCGCAGCGCACATAGGTGAACTGTCTCAGCAGTGAAGGGGTTAAAAAGCAAACGCATGTAAAAATTGGGTATTTCTAGTCTCGGGACAAAATTTTGAACCTATTTAGCAGGGGTCTTTTTGGGTGGTTGTAGATTTTGGGGATTAAATTATGAAAAAGTGTGTTTTTACCATTTTTTCCTCATATTTCATATTTTTTTATAGTAAATTATTCGATATGATGGAAATAATGGTATTTCTAGAAAGTCCATTTAATGGCGGGAAAAAGGGTGTGTAATATGTGTGGGTTGAATAAACGAGTAAGAGGAAAATTTGACCTAAACACTAACAGCGCAGAAACGTAAAAACAGCAGTGGTCACCAAAAGACGGATTTGTGTAAAACCGCCTGGTCACTAAGGGGTTAAAATGTATTGCAGATAGAATGAATATACAGAGTAACATTATATGAATGTGAAAGAGTTACATGATCTTTATTATGTGTCATATTATTATTATTATTATTATTATACTTTATTTATAAAGCGCCATCATATACCGCAGGGCTGAACAATGGGTATGATACAGACAGGGTTACAATACATTGAACAACATTTGATAAACTAATACATGAGGAAACGAGGGCCCTATTCCCGTGGGAACTCACAAGAAGGGTTGGGGTGGAAACAAGAGGAGAGGACTGCAATCTGAGAGTTATGGACTGGTTGGGGCAGTGATGGGTATTAGTGAGTTGGGTGGCAGACTTCCCCGTATGGGATTGTTTTATACGAGAGGGAGAGATGAAAATAGTGGAGGGGTTGGTGGTACAGAGGCAGGAGTTCCATTTTAGGATGAATGCAGAGTAAAAGATTAGAAGAGACAGGAAGCGCATTGTGCAGCAGTATGTGGACCTTGCAGTTCCAATTCCAGCAGGGGGAGGGGGAGCTGGTGGCCAGAAAACCACTGCAAAGCTTGCATGGGAGAGACCAGAAGCCTGGGATTAGTAAGAGTGATAAGAGAGAAGTGGAGACAGCTGGAAAGGATGCCTGAAATTAGAGGCCGGTCCTGGGTGGGGGGGGGGTGGATGGGGAGGGGGCGTGAATGGGGAGGGAGGGTGGGACTGATCAGTGTTAAAACGAAACATTTGCTGTGTGTTTCTGTGTGAAAAGGAAATTAATTCAGGTAAGTATCTGGGTGCCAGAGGCCTTTGTAATGGGGGAGGGGGGGCACTAGTGAAAGACTAGCTACATATTCTATCTAAAAAATGCGGCAATTTAGAGGATAATCAGCCAGAAATTAATACATGCAGACACAAAATACAATTGCGATGATAAAATATTGCAGAATGGGATGGTGGCCATCGTCTTGAGATCTGGATACCTGGGCTGTGAGTGCAGAGATGTTTCTTGCAGACTGATCAGTTTTGAAATGAAACTTTTGCCGTGTGTTTCTGGGCTGTGAGTGCAGAGAAGTTCCTTGCAGACTGATCAGTTTTAAAAATGAAACTTTTGCTGTGTGTTTCTGGGCTGTGAGTGCAGAGATGTTCCTTGCAGACTGATCAGTGTTAAAATGAAACTTTTACTGTGTGTTTCTGGGCTGTGAGTGTAGAGATGTTCCTTGCAGACAGATCATTGTTAAAATGAAACTTTTGCTGTGTGTTTCTGGGCTGTGAGTGCAGAGATGTTCCTTGCAGACTGATCAGTGTTATATGTGCTTATATATCATTTATAAAACATAATAACCATTAGACATGTGCATTCGTTTTAGTACTAAAACGATTTAGTCCGAATTTTGGGATTATTTAGTTTTCATATGACTCAAGAGATACGAAACTGCTCAGTACAAAAAACGAAAGAAACTAAAATAAAATGCACTACATTTGAGTTTCAGTCCTTTTTGTGATATTACATTGATGAGTGAAGGAGACCAGTATTGAACGCAACATCACAAAGCTACAAAAAAGATTTGTATGTGTAATCCTTCCCGACCCCTACCCGAAAATCTGACAGTGATAGAGCTCCAGAATACTCACTCACAGCACAGACAGCCAGCACAGGAGAGGAAACCTTTACTTAACCCTTGCATGTCTATGAGGCAGACCAGATGATAAAAGCATCTGGAGAAGGAGAACATTCAAATAAATCGCACTGCAAGCTAATGACAGAGGAGGGCTGGATAGTAAAAACCCCTTTATAACAAGCAGCGCTGGGAGAAGAGAGGAACTTTATAAAATGTGTGTTATCTCCCCTCCCGCTCTGCATAATAGGGGCTTAGGTCTGATACATTTTATATTACCCAGGAGCACTATCCCCCTTTCCTCATCTATAATACACGTTTTATATAAAGTCCCTCTCCTCTCCCAGTGCTGCTTGTTATAAAGTTTTTTTTTACGTCTGATACATTTAGTATCCAGCTCTCACCGTTACTCTGTCATTATGAGCCTTCAGTGTGATTTATTTGAAGATTTTCCCTAGATTTAAAGTGCTTTATTTTATTATAAAAATCAATTTGCACCAGTCATCTCTTCTCTGAGCTTTCAGACCGATTTACGTTAATATTTTCCCTCTCCCCTGCTTTTATATTCCTGTGTCTCCCCCACAAAGATACAAAGTTTAAGTAAAAGTTCCCTCTCCTGTGCTGGATAAGCATTGCATTCCGAAGTTCTGCACCCTCCACATGCCAATGCAGTAAGATGTTCTATACACAGAGGGGCATTAATTAATGCAGCTGGATGTTGTATACATTATACGCAGAGGGGTATTAATTAATGCAGGAGGATGTTCTATACATTATACAGAGAGGAGTCTTTTTTTTTAGCCCTTTAAATCCAGTGGCTGTGAGCACTGAGATCGGCTGCTTGTTATATTATCTCTCAGTACAATGTATCAGGCTCAGCTGTTAATACATTGTCACCTCTTTTTTATCATAATACGGTAATATACTATGGGAGCGCTGTCTATTATCTTATTGTAGCCATCGCAACCAGAGTTGAAGATTTAAGAAGGGATATGCCACCCTCTATATGGCTGGAAGCTCCTAAACCTAGAGCCAGGGATTTTTTGGGCTCTTATAAATGTGAGTTTCCATATTCCTACGAGTGATTTATTTGCCATATTTAATTGGGATTTTCTGCACGATTATTTCTTCATTTTTTCTCTCCCCTCCAAATTGTTTTTTTTTCCTTTTTCCTTTCTCTCACTTTTTTCTCCTTTCTGGCTATCCTCTCCACTATTGAGAGACGGCAAGAGATACACAGACCAAGAAAGGAGGACTATATTTGTGCATCGCTTGATCATAAAGAGAAGTAAATTTTAAGGAATTTTTCCCACTGGTATTCATACTGTTGTATTGGATATCATTGAATTTGCACATTTTGCACATTCGGACACTGTTGCACTTTATAGACTCTCTTATACCCATCGCACTGCTGGAATTTTATATATTGTTGCACTTTACTATGTTCTATGGCACATTGCACTTTTATATGTGTACATTGATTGAATATTTGTCACCTTAAGATTGAAGCACTTTAAGACTGAAGCACTTTATGTTTGATATACCTCTTTGTTGAAGTCTACCTTTAAGGCTAGGGTCAGACGAACGCATTTTTCACGTCGTCCGTGAAAAAGTGCGGTCGAACGAACGTACGTATTTTTTCCCGGAATACGCGACAGCGGTCATACGATGCGCCTTT